>NQLW01000008.1:3556957-3572906 GCA_002312845.1 Kalanchoe fedtschenkoi
GATATATACAGATTTCGAATCTCCCTATTAATAATCAGGTGCGCGTTGTAAAAATATGACCACATAATGAATATTTTTGAAGACCAAATCAGTCTCTCAGTCAATTTGAGCAGCTTAGGTGTACCCAGTTTTAGCTTCGGTTCACGTGCTTAATTTTATAGTGTGTTTGGTTTAGAAAAAACAAAATAGGAAAGAAAAAAGAGATGGAAAATAAATTCACTATGGAATTCATCATTTGTTTGTGAATGTTCAAACACTCTTTATTTTTTGTTAAAATTTTTCATCTCATTTTCCAAGTAATTTTTCCTCCCCTAATTTTCAATATATAAACCAAATAAGGAATTACTTCCTATTTTTCTCAAATTTTCCTTTCCCTCAAATTTCCCTAAACCAAACGCAGTCTTAGGCTATGCTCAGTTTAGGAAAAGTTTTATGGAAAGGAAAATTAGAAAAATAATAGAATAAAATCAAAATCCTTCATGAAATCCATTTCACTTTACTCTTGTTTATTTATCATAAATAATAACATTATAGGATGTCGCGCTCCCGGCGGTTATGCTCCCCCTCCCGAATCGAACCGGTTCGGTTCAAAATCGGTTGGTTCGGTTTGAAATCAGTCAGTTCGGTTCGATTTGAAATTTTAAAAAACTGTTCGGTTTGAAACGGGTAGGTTCGGTCCGGTTTGAAATGTTAAAGTTTGATTGCTGTTTCAAATTTAAAAAAACCGATGACTAATAATTTGATTCAGAATTTAATTTTTACGAACCGAATCGAACCGAACCGAACCCGTCGATTCGACGGGTACTCTGCCTAGTTTATCATAAAAAGTATGAAGGAAAAATGTCATTTTCTATTGTTATAAATCAAAATTTTTCTTACAACTTTCCATCAAACTTTTTTCCTCAATATTTTCCATCTAAACCAAGCAAAAAATTTCTTTTAACTTTTCACCTATTTTTTTTAATAAACAAAACCAAACAAAAGCCTTAGTTTCAAGGGCTCTTGCTGTACAGCCTGCCCCATCTGCAGAATTTTAAAGACTGCCATGTTCAATGTTTTGAACTTCCATTTTGGCTACTTAAAAAAATTCAAACACGGCTGTGTACCAGCTGCCAGCCTTATATTTACTTCTAAAACACTTCAGTTTTTAAAAATATGTTAGTAACATAATCATTTTTACACAAGCATATATCAAAAAGTGCATGAACTTTAAACCATGCTGGATATGCACCAGACAATGTTATAGGGATATACACAACATCCAGGAAGTGGATTATTGATCATCAAGCTTGCAACAAGCTAACTATATATCAAGATGTGCCTTAGTAAGATACATAACGAATTGCTTCCGATGATGACTCATTATATATTTTTCCCATGTCAACTCTGATTCTCACTTAAGTTTTAGACGCAAATTACTTAAAATATAAATGGTAAAATATAAGATTTAATTAACAATATATATCATCGAAGTAAAATTCAACATATAAAATATCTTATTACCTATTACCGTAGCGTTTATTGTTAGGACACAGACATGTGAGAGCAATTTTTATTACAAAAATTAATGAAGAAACACATTCAACAATAAACATTTGTGTGGTTCAGCAAAATTTACATCTGCGGCTACTTTAGACTCTCTATCTAAAATGGTTGATTACAGCATTTAGATCTAAAGAAGATAGGACGACTTTTACTCTAATTGAACAAGTAATTAGAAAATCTAATTAAAAGTAAATTTTCACATTCGGTTAAATTTCAAACTTCATAAGCTTCCTAGTTTGCTAATTTTTATAGTTAGCTTCGCACTCTACATTTAGCCTAAATATTTTACATAAAAAATGATAAATCAAACCATTTTTCAAAAGGAAGGGCAACGATCCCTGGAAGTTTAGGCTGATAAAGCCTAGGTGCAACGATGCGGCAAGAAGTTTAATAGAGGCAGTAGACAAAGAAAGAGACTTTGAGCTTTAGAGTTCGCTTAGGGAGGTTTATAGAGACTGCGCCTTGATCGTTGAGCAAGAAAAGCATAACCTTTGGACATCATCTCTAGGGAAGTAGTCGGTTTAAAGGGACAGGTGCTTAGCGCCCGGTCTGTGCTGTGTAGGCGTCTCGCGCTGGTTTGGTTGTAGGCGCTTTGCGCCCGTTCTGAGTCTTAATAAATTAACTTTATTAAAAAAAACGTCAAATTGGTAAAAATATATATATAATATGTACCAAGCGTTACTCCAAATACAATGTATATTCTAGGGGTTTTGGATAGACCTTTCAGATTGAGAGGCAGATCAAATAAGAACCACATTAACTTAATTATGAACTAATTTGAGTCATGAGATTTATGAAATTGAATGTTTGAAATTATTTGTAGATTGATATTTGATACTGTTTATATATTACTTGCATGAGTACTCAGCATGGAATGTAAAAAAAAGTATTTATTTCATTTTATAAATTTCTATTTACTATAAAACTAGTTTTTTCTGCATTTAGACTTAGATATTGATTTTAATATAAATATTATTTGATGCATTTCAAATAAAATTTTATTGCCGAACTACAGTTTGGCAGATAATATTCTAATTATATTGCACCTTATAAATGACTCAATGCACATTAAACCCCAAATATATATATGTTCTATACATAAATGAAACTAAATATAACTACATTTAATATACACATGAACTTATACAAGAGGGATCAAATGTAAACACTAATTTAATTGTAAACAATAGCGGAACATCTGACTCTTTTATTTTTATATATCTGATGGTTAATTTTCAAGTTGATTTTATTTGATTTTCGTAATCCTCTTCATTTATATTAGGCATATATATCAACGTGAAAATTAGCCGTAACATATTCGTTGATTGTATTTCATCCGATGGACATGGATTTTTATAGATTTATTATTTAATTTTTCAAAAATATAATAAATTTCTTATTTTTACTTTGTTAGATTTGTTCCTTGATTCTCTCCTTTAAATGAGGAATGACACGTTTAATTTTTTCTCTCTCATTTGAATGAGTTTTTCTCTCCTTTAAATTAGGAATCGTTCTGATTTTTTCATCTGATCTTTGGTGCACAATTCACTTTTGGTGCATTGTTTGGTATTTGGTGCATAATTCAATCTTGGTACATTATCTGATCTTTGGTGCACAATTTAAATCTTGGTGCACAAAAAATTGATGCCTCTAACTGATGGTGCACAGACTCATAGAGCGGTGCATATTTTAATGTGCATTGGGTCGTTTTACTTATTTGTCCTCTTCATCCGACTCGGACCAAGCCCACTTCCTCCTTGTTGCAGTTGCTACAGTTTGAGTTGTTTTCTCATCAGCATAAAAGTGCATCCATCTAAAAAATTTAGAAACTCATATGTGCACCTATTTAAAATTCAGAAACACAAATGTGCACCCATTTAAACCCAGAAACCCAAAAATAGATATGTGCACCAATTTCACTTTGACGATGGATACAACGGAAGAATAAAAAATAAATTAAAAATCAAAATTTTTACAAACCTGTACGAAACTTGACTGCGCAGGAGCAGAAGACGTTGTTATAGACGATGAGGAAGACGTGCGTGTATTTCCATGCGTGTGGGAAATACAACAAATAAAAAGGAAAGTAACGTTAAAGATAATAATATAGAAAGAAGAGAGATAATATTAGGGGAGAGAATCATGCTAAAAATAAGGAGGGAATATTTTGTTTGGATATTATCAAAAAAATAACGACAAAATTAAATAAAGGAATTAAACAGGATCGTTGGATCAAAAGAGATCGAAGGATAATAATAGTTCACAGTTTACATATCCAAATCGGTTTTCATTTAATCCACTCCCTAACATATATAAAAGGGTGGAGATCTCGATTAGGGTATTGTCTAACCGTCCAAATCACAGATTCAATCACCCGTTGATTTCCAATTTACAACAAAAGAAATGATTTACACCTAAAATCTCCCTTTATACACGAAGCTACCCAAATGCTCCCTCCTCAATATTTTAGATTTTCATTCAGATGAATGATCATTGATCAATAAAGCTTGTGTAGGAATTTCAGTAACATGGAATCCTAATGCTAAAAAAAATTAGGTTTTCACAAGTATGCAACACTAGCTACAACCGCACTGAGTGTACTTTTTTCTTTGATGCATAATGTATCAAATTGCAACACTAAATTGATAAGAAAAATGGTATTATTTATGAAAAAAATGTGATAAATTTTACTAAAACTACAATTTTAAAACATATAACATAGTACTCCCTCCGTTCTGAGAATTAAAAGTCATTTAAGGTTAATTTGAATACATTAAGAAGATATTAATCGTAACGGTTGAACAAATTTAATAAGTAGGTGTTTTCTTTAAAATTTCGTGCAAAAAGTAAAATTGGTAGACTATTACTGGTGAAGAATAATTCTTCTAAATTATGATAATAAAGTGATTAATGTTTAGTGTTTTAAAATATTTATTGAAATTTATTATACATTGAAAATTATTAAATTAATGTAAAAATAGGACAAAAAGTGAAACACGTGCATCCCGAAAACCATCAAACTATAAATACTATCAAGGCAGATCCATTTATTTAAGCAAACCACGTAGGTACGATGAAGCAGCATTGATTCGGACTCTCACTAATCACTATAACACTCCATTGACTTTAATATCTGCATGCTGCATACCTGTCAGGACGCCAAATATCCAACATATCCTTCAAAATATTGGACTTAATCTTGTCGATTTGTATCAGCATAAAGTTGAAGTAGTTGTACGCAGCATGTGGTTTCCCAGCAGAGAAGCAACCTCAAGCCTTTCATTTCGTGGTAACCCTAATCAGCAATCTCGTTAACGTTTCATCTCTGCTGGAACACTACTCTACTTGTGCAATACTTTGCTTGCAATTGTTATGGTTCCTGTTCTCTTATCTCTTTACAGTGCTTCTAATTCCTCATTAATCATGCATGAACCAAGATGATGATTAAGAAAAAATGACTATTTTAATCAAAGTGCAATCAGCTTCACATATATATTACTAATTAAAATCTGAGTCTATGTTCAACTTTGTGTCAAAAAATATGGTTTGGTGAACCTGTATCTAAAGATAAAAATAGCAGGTTATATTGGTCACCATATTCTATGCTTATTGTTGTTGTGTGTCATTTTTTACCCATCTCAGTTAGTACTTCCTAATCACCTACAACACCTGCATTTGCTAGGTTTTTTTTTATTTTTTCCGATCTCCTCTCTTTTTCTTTTCACTTCATTTTCTACTCTTAACATTTCGTTCAAATTTCTATCATAGTTTTTCACTTTGGCCTCCATATCAGGATGCATAAGTTACATACTCTAACTGTTAAAATAATATCGTTTTAAATAATGTTTAGCAGTTCTAGGGTTTCAGAATTTTAATATTTTTAGTGTTTTAGGACTTTTAAGATTTTTGGGTTTCAAAATTTCGTATTTATAATTTTTAGGATGTTTCAAAACACTTCAAAAACAACATGGCTTCACAACCTTACAATCCTAATAACACTAAAAATATAAAATCCTAAGGCCCCGAAAACTATAAACCCTAAAATACTAAAAAAAACTAAACCCTAAAACTCATGAACACCATTTAAAAGGTTTAATTTTGACCGCTCGAGTATATAACTTATATTTATTTTCCCCACTTTTTAAAACCACATTTTTACCTCCTCTTCTAATCTCGCTTGCTTTCCTATTTTACTTTTTAGTTTAATTTCTTCATACCCTACTTCTTTAAAAGAACTTGTAATTTCATAAAATAAGAACTTAGTTCTAAACACTGTGTTAAACAAATCACATGATTCTTAACTACGCGGATTAAACCGCAATTGACACAAGTTTTGTAGAAGCATACCACGGTTCTAAATTGCATTTTATTTGTTAGTGATAAAATTGAAATTGTGAACTGTGATTTTCTTTTCACGCTTTATAATAAATATGATATAATGAAAATTGAATTACAAAAATGAAAATGGTATATCTAAAACAATTCCATTTGCTACATCATGTGTCTCAGATAATTTACAGTGCAAAGGAAGTTATATGGTAGTTAGTCTTTCTAGCAGCTGTCATTTTTCTTCGAACTTTACACGCACTTCAATGTGCTGTTTCAGTGAATGTGTAGGGAAAAAATTGTGCATGTGTTAGAATATCTGGTAGGTGAGAATAAGTGTCTGAGATTTGATAGAGAAGTGAACAAATAATTAAAGTGGTTTAGACTTGAGCAACTGTCGGCCTAAATCTGCGGTTACTAGGTATGATTTAGATGCGATGATTGAAAAGGTTAAACTTGTCATTAGGGTTCTTCATTTAGAAGATAATCAACAAGGTTCATACCCAGATGATTCAGTGATAATCATATCTTCATCAAATTAATAAATAAAATAGCAAACTCAAATCACAGTGTTATTACAGTTGATTAATCACGTCAGTTAATTTAACAGTCTGATTTTATTAATCAGGTTGATATAAAGTTGAACTGAAATGAAACTAATTAATGGAAGAAAAATAAATTGATCCAAACTTATTTCACATAAATAAAGCATGTGATATGGATATCGATCTAGATCTTGATTTAAATTATTCGTTCATAAACATTTAGGTTGTGTTTGGTTTAGGGAAATATGGCGGAAAGAAAAATTTGATGAAAAATTAATAAAATTCTTTATTTGGTTTAGATGGAAAATAAGAGGGAAAAAAATTAGGTGGAAAATTGGATGGAAAATATGATTTTTATCTCTACAAATCAATCCAATCAAATTCAATGTATCTCAAATAAATAATCACTTTTTGAACAAATTCAATGTATTTAATAAAATTCAATGTATGAAATGATGAAAAATTGATATTTTTCTTAAGAAACCAAACAAGGAAAAAATAGATGGAATCCTTTAAGGATTCAATTTCCTTTCAATTTTCTCTCAAACTTTCATTAAGGATATGGACATCGACCTCGATCTTAAGTTTGATTCTTGTGGAAAGTATATGTCGTGGATTTCACAATAAAACCTACTACTTTTATCTTTAGATACAGGTCCACCAAACCATATTTTTTGACACAAAGTTGAAAATAGACTCAGATTCTAATTAGTAATATGTGAAGCTGATTGCACTTTGATTAAAATAGTCATTTTTCTTAATCATCATCTCTTGGTTCATGTGCATGATTAATGAGGAATTAGAAGTACTGTGAAGAGATAAGAGAACAGGGAACCATAACAATTGCAAGCAAAGTATTGCACAAGTAGAGTAGTGTTCCAGCAGAGGTGAAACGTTAACGAGATTGCTGATTAGGGCTACCACGAAATGAAAGGCTTGAGGTTGCTTCTCTGCTGGGAAACCACATGCTGCTTACAACTACTTCAACTTTATGCTGATACAAATCGACAAGATTAAGTCCAATATTTTGAAGGATATGTTGAATATTTGGCGTCCTGACAGGTATGCAGCATGCAGATATTAAAGTCAATGGAGTGTTATAGTGATTAGTGAGAGTCCGAATCAATGCTGCTTCATCGTACCTACGTGTTTTGCTTAAATAAATGGATCTGCCTTGATAGTATTTATAGGTTGACAGGAATGCACTGTTTCACTTTTTTTTATGTTATTTGATAATTTTTAATGCGTATTTAGTATTAATAAATATGTTAAAACGTCAAACATTAATCACTTCATTATCATAATCAATAAAAGAATTATTCTTCATCAGTAATAATCTACCAATTAATTTTACTTTTTGCACGAAATTTTAAAGAAAATATCAACTACCTACCTATTAAATTTGTTCAATTGTTACCATTAATATCTTCTTAATGTACTCAAATTAACCTTAAATGACGGAGGGAGTACTTTGTAATATGTTTCAAAATTGTAGTTCTAGTAAAATTTATCACATTTTTTTCATAAAATAATATCACTTCTCTTATCAATTTAGTGTTGCAATTTGATGCATTATGCATCAAAGAAAAAAGTACACTCAGTGCGGTTGTAGCTAGTATTGCATACTTGTGAAAACCTAATTTTTTTTAGCATTAGGATTCCATGTTACTGAAATTCCTACACAAGCTTTATTGATCAATGTTCATTCATCTGAATGAAAATCTAAAATCTTGAGGTGAGAGCATTTGGGTAGCTTCGTGTATAAAGGGGGATTTTAGGTGTCAATCTTTTTTTTCTGTTGTAAATTGGAAATCAACGGGTAATTGAATCTGTGATTTGGACGATTAGACAACACCCTAATGGATAAATTTCCACCCTTTTATTTTTATATATATATCTTATGACTAATTTTCACAATGATATATATGCCTAATGTAAATGACGAGGATTACGAAAATCAAATAAAATCAACTTGAAAATTAACCATCGGATATATAGAAATAAAAGAGTCAAATCTTCCGCTATTATTTACCATCAAATTAGTGTCACTTATCATTTTGACTTTTCAACTAATAAGAAGCTGTCACGTGTCACCTTGACTTTTCAAAATGCCATGTGGCGTCTTCTTATTGGTGGTGTCCACAGTCCACATGGCGGACTGTATATATCCATCCAAAAATTTCTCCTTGTAGAAATCCAAACTCCTCTTCCGCTTCTCTCAACAGCATCTTGAATGCTTCATGAGACAGATACTCTATTGGGATTATGAACCTCCTCGTATCTTTTCCAACACAGATGGCCAGGTACCCTTTTGGAACAACATCTGATCTTGACTCCCCCGTTGTGCTAGAGTTGTCGGTGAAGGAGAGTGTTCGCTTCAAGAACTTGGTTCGCTTATTGCTTCCCTTACTGCTGTTGTTTTCGAATGAATCAGCAAGCTTTCTGCATTTTCTGAGAATTCTCTGAATCTTAACGATCTTGCGAAGCTTCTTTGAATCGGTTTTGCTGTCTGCAAGAAGGGATTGATCCATGCTGAATCTCTTCTCTCCTTCTCCTCAATGCTTGCTGATTGCTGTTGAATGTTTTCAGCTAAAAATTCCATAGTATTTATAGAAGCTGAAGTCATCGGGATTTTAAATTCCGGACTTGTAGCTTCTGAAACAGTCTTAATACCATAAATAATGATAATAATTAGCATATCAAGTCCACCATATTACTAATTTATTCTGCAGTTGAAGCTCGAACTCTAAGCTTTTCGTGTTAGGACTTTATAATGGCTGTCATTAGCAGTTAGATAAATCAAAGGGCTAGGAAGAGCGCTGTACTGATTGTATGCAATGTAACCACTTAAGAGCAACTCCTATTGAAGCTAGAGAGGGCCATCTTTAGGGACTGCTTTTGCAGGGTGGCTGGCTTGACCCTTTAATTACGTCATCATGACGACTGCTTTGGTTTCAAGATTGCGTAAAGGGTTCTTGAAAGATCATTACTTCTACAGTTGGTGAAATAGTGCTGAGAAGTTGATGAAATGGGATGAAAAGTCTGTTATGAGGAAGGGGATTTAGATCCTATAATGCCAGGGTAAGTATGCAGCCAAGCAAAATAAGAGTTTTGCAGGGTGAGATCAGGGTGGTGTGGGAGGAAAAACTGGTGGATTTGATATAAAAATATTAATAAATTTTAACTATACACATGTCTCGTGGTAATCCGTAGTTACAAATCAAAACGACATAGTTTTGAATCATCTGATTTTCACTTTGCAGCCCTGGATCAACAAACAATGCTAACATCTTTAGCTACAACAAATTCAACCCACCAGTCTCCGTCTTTCTTGGCTGCTCGAACAAAATGTAGAAGGAATGAGCATACATCATCTCATGATTATTTAAAAAATATGCCTTGTATGGCCTAGCTAAACTCGGTGTCCGGGGTGATGTTTTCAACATCATCACACATCCTTAATCCTATTCCTATGTATGAAGATAGGCCAATTGTATAAAAACCGAAAAAGGTATATAAAAAGGTATGACTTACTCTCCCAGAGCAGAGGATAATCCTTCAGAGTTCCATGTTCAGTTGATTAATAGTTGCCCTTCATCAGGGCCGCCTCGGAAGAACTTTGCATGGTCATCCGGTAGCGGAAGGTTGAGTTCCTCGGTCACTAGTTTGATGATCTTGGCAGTCGTACCCCCAAGAGAAATCTGGTTGACCGTAACAGCAATGGAAAACCTGTTCCCTATATCACAATATCCTGAGGATCCACCCAACCCATTGTGGCCGAAACCAATGTATGATCCATCTTTAGACATGTGCCTCTTGAACCCTAAGCCAAAGGCTCCGTTTGGGAGAGTGAGGTTGCTGTACTCGCCGATGCCTAGACAGGCGTCATGGATTTTCGGGTTTTTGAATATACTGTGGATGGTGGGTTCTGGACTGGTGCCATTGGCAGATGTGGACAGACGGCTGGTCTCTGTGGTGACATCTGTTAGGAGCTGTGTGTATGTGTCTTTACCGCGCAACTTCTTGCTATCAGTATCTGGTTTAGCCTTCAAAGCCGCCTTGATAAAACCCAATTTGCTACCTGTATGCTTTCCAGGCTTTTCGCTTGAAGGGAATTTGGGGACCATGGGGTGACTGCCAAGCGGCACATCATAGGAGGATGAATGTGGCGGGGGAACTTTTCCGCCATCAGCCATGGCTGCATAATAGCGTGCCAGTGCGCGGGCTGAGCAGTGTCCGTTGGCTGCAGGTATAATGGCTCGGCGAACATTAAGCGTGTTGAACAGCACAGGAAGGCCAACTGCTAACTGGACCGTGCCCTCTGGAATCGCAAACACAGGCACACCGTTGCTGCGATTTTCCAGAAACTTATTTATTTCAGCCATGTCTGGCGTAAGAGTTGCTAGCCGAGACTCAACCCCTGTGACACGATCAAAATGCGTTAATTAAAAGTGATATCGGATATTCATGAAGCAAGCTATTCGAGTGGGAGAAACTAAATAGGTATGGGCTGATTTATGTAATCAAATATATTTTTTCGACCAATCATCAAGATAATATACCGGAAATGATATTTTGAGTAAACAAATTTGTAGAACTCAGTATACCGGGAGGGATTCCGACATATAGCTCTCCTTCAAGATTGAGCGGGCGAATGAAAGCCTCTTCGAGAATTTCTTGAAATTTCTTTCCAGAAGCATGCTGTTTTGAGTGGGAGCAATTGTTACTTCATGGATTGAATATATTTAAACGCCAATTATCAATATGCTGCCAATAAGTTATTCTATCTATTTGTTTCAAGAAATGAAGTCTTCAGCGTGGATAATATAACAGGCAACGAGACTGATGTTTCTGGAAAGATCATGACCATATTTTTTTTATGATGCCAACCAGTTGGCTTGCTGAATTATGACTTGCTTAATTTCAAAGTCAGCAGTATACCTCCATAATTCCACCACACAGCCAGCCAAAGGAAATAATATGATACAGCTGCTCAACACCAGGCTCGCTCTCTGGCACTGCACCGGCAATGCGATTCAGGCATTCGTCCCAGTTTGTCATCGCCAATGGATCCTCTCTCACAATGCCAGCCAGTGTGTTGTGGAGACCAGATGTGTGATTGAGCACATGATGAACCTAAAAAGCAAACAAGAGTGGAACATGTTACTTCAACAAGCATACATGTGAAAACGAACTTTCATCCAACAAAAAACGGCTTCTATAAATTATTAAGTACAAAGAGACCTTAATCTGATCTTTGTTATTGGTTCCGAATCCGGGCCATATGTCTGCAATATTTTCCTCGAGCCTCAGTTTCCTGTCAGTGTATTGAAGAGGGAAGAGGAATCATAATTTGTGGACAGTTTTAATAAAATCAAATGGCTAAATCCCTACTTGCAATCAAAATCATGAAACCGTTGTGGCTCTCTATAGCAGTTCATGGATGCAGTTAGTTCACTATAAAAAAGTGGAAATCGCATGCTACGTACTTGCAAGGCTAGTGAAAGCTACAATATGGGGGAGGAGGAGATAATGAAACATAATGTCACCGAAGATATATGAGAAAGATCTAATCTTCAGAAATTCACATACAGATGGGAACAATGCAATTGAGCAAAGAATCAATTGCCCAAATTAGATAATGCAGGAGCATACCCTTTGTCGACCAACCAATGTAACATTCCAGCAGCAATGCCTTTTGTGACCGAAAACACTGAGAAAAGACTATCAGGCTTAACTGGACGAGGATCATACTTTCCAAGCACTCCAGCAGAAGTATCAATTATGACCTGTCCATCTTTATAAGCGCAAACCTACCATGAAGTAGCACGCAGTGAATTACCGACTGCAAGACCCAGATAGACAAATGTTTGATAAATAACACTGAGATTGCATAGCTTCAAGAACATGGGTATGCCTGAATTCCGAGTATTTTATCCTCATTTCCTAACTTAACTAACAGAGCCCTCAGCTTTGACTCCACGTCAGAAAGAACAGGAGTTTCATAGACCCAACTAGGGTTAACTGACGGTCCCCGGCTAATTGTCCTGAGTAAGAAAGAGTGCACAGTCAGGAAATGTCACAAAGCCATGAAATTTCTTAAGCCATACACACTTACCACTGCAATACAGATTCAGCAAAGGGTCTCATAATATCTAAATAAACTATACGAGTATTCATTGTTGATGAAAGCCCTGCAAACCAGTAAATACACAAATGAAATCCGAAGTTTCCCCCTGAAATTTTAAGATAAAACTCGGCATATTTGACAAACCTCGCAGAAGATTAAGAACTCTTGCAAATATCACAATATCACCTGGGAAAGCATCAACCTGAAAAATAAGCTCTTCTTCATATAAGATTTCAAACAATGTCAAATTCATCTTGAATGGAAGGAGGTGAAAATGATAAAACAGACTTACAGGATTGAATTTTTTAACTTCCTTCTTGTTGAGATTCATCTTGTCTTGTAAAACCTTCATATTTTTAGTTCTTTGCTCTGACAATGTCTTTAGATTTTCCTTTAAAAAGTTAAATAGTACCATAGCATAGTGCGAGTCAGTAACAAATAACACAATCTGTTCTACAAAAATTCTCAGTATGAACAGTATAGCATACAGCTGCTTCATTTGCCGGGGTGGAAGCTCGGAAGAATACAGTTGTTATCTCCATTGCTTGGTCTGGGATATCCAGCCGCAGCCTGAGCCCCATCTCTGCAAAGGCAGACAAAAGTGCTACTTGGTCTCCCTGCATTGAAATGAAAACATCATAAACATTTGTACAATGAACAGTCTACAAAAAGAGTTTAACAACGTACATAATTAGTGATCTTTCTCCCATAAGATTTGTTTTTCCCTTCAAAAACAAATCCTACAATCCACATACACTTCTAAGAAGCTAAGAAGAGGTAAACTTGTGGTAATTACTGAGCAGACAGATATTTCACAATCAATTGAAAATTTTGCCTTTTTTTTTATGAACAAGGCGTTGGCTCTGTTTAGGAAAGCACATTAAACACATTCTATCACTGCATGAAGCATTACAGTGCCCACCAGCACTAAGACATCAGGGAATAAAATAATCAATTCCTAGAATAATATAATTGATGTCTAAGGCCATTGATGGGAACAGATTCCACTGCTAGCAACTAACAAGGACTAGAATTTGTGATTAAAACAAAAAAAGGAAAGAATGACTAGATTATGAACGTTCAATATCTAAGACAGTAGATACCTCAGCAGATGCAAGAAACATTTTCGCAAGTGCTTGCTTGAAAACATGCGATAGTGACTTGGTAAGTCCAAAGTCAAGCAATATTGGGCGGTGTGATGGTTCCTTGCTAACAAGAAAATTTCCTGCACAAACGTCCTAATTGACTACTATGTTGAATAATCACTACAAGAAACTATACAGAGTCTCCAAGTGAATGTCAAAAAATACCTGGATGAGGATCCCCATTAAAAAATCCATCGACAAATATTTGATGTGCATATGCACGTGTGATCTCGGAGATCACTTTTTGTCTATCAACGCCATATGCATCAAGGGAGGCGGAGTCACTCAAACGGATCCCGTCCATGTATTCTAAAAGTAGAACCTTCTCCGTTGACTGCAATTGAGATGAAGAAACAAAGACCAATACGATGAAAATACACAACATAGCATACAGATAAATTTCTGTTCATAAGAACCCAAGATTGTCTAACCTACACATAAATTAACAAGTGTGTTTCAGTCATTTACCCAATATTTAATAACTGATAACTCGGGACTAGGGGTGTTCACCGGTCCAAAACCGGACCGGAATCGATAAATGGTAAGGACCGAAGACCGGACCGGATTTGAATCGGTCTGGACTGGACTGGACCGGAGAATTCCGGGTTTGGACCGGATCGGACCGGAATCATAAAAAAATTAATTAAATTTTAATAGAAACGTGAATTAAAAATAATTTTATTTATATATTAAATAAGATATATATAAGTATTTCAATAAAAATAAAATTTTTATTAAAAATTACCAAACCGGTCCATTCCGGTCCGGACCGGATTTTCCAGGTTTGGACCGGACCAAACCGGAATCCCCAAAACTGATGGACCGAAGACCGGACCGGAATCCTTTAGTCCGGTCCGGTTCTGGGTCATTTTCCGGTCCCGACCGGATTTTGTACACCCCTACTCAGGACTTAAAAATCTGGAAACCGTATGTTCAAAGTTAATTACAAGACAATAGGAGAAACAAGACTATTATTGACATGCACCTGAATAATTTCTGGCATCAGAACATCTACTCGATTAGTCGACGTAGAGGCACCAGAATCATTACTGCATCCAAGATTCTTGGCCACTGTTCTCGTACTTTCTGGCAGTACAAAAATAGGAATTTATTACATGCAACTGCCTGTTATGTTCAAGTGACCGATAAAAGTCAGAGCGATATCTCATTTTCACTGACAACTTAAAAATTATAGTACAACATGGGACAATACCAGCTTCAATATTGAAGTCAAGTTCCTTGGGTTCTTCTTTGCACCATTCATCAATCATAGGGTTGAAGTTATATTGTGGCTCAGCCCAAGCTATCCAATCCACTATAGCCTTAGCATTTTTTAAGTCCTGTAAAACAACAATTTGATGCAAAAGCAACAGTCAAAATACTGAAGATGCTATGTTAACCATTCCACACAGTATCCCAAATGCCTAATGTAAAACCTCTAATATGATGGCCTTGATGTCCTCATGTTGAACTTTAACAACCACCTCTTTCCCATCTTTGAGAGTTGCACGGTGGACCTGGGCAATCTGCAGCAGAAGTTGGAGCAATCAACCTCTATCAACTTACTCAAAGTTTTCAATTTAATTGTTTATGTCAGATAAGTGCCTTCAGTTTGATGCTTCTGTATTTCCAATGATTTAAATGAAATTGACAGACCCGATTATATAGCAACTAAATGTGCAATCCATATTCTCAAAACAGATCGATGCAAGGATAGCTGTACGCCACGATATTATTTCAGATTAGCATTTCCTCATTCATGGTGTTCTTACAAGGAACAGCCCATTTATATTCTCAATAACTGTGCCACATAAAGAAAATGGAAAGACAAAGAGAGGACGAAGCATTAGTGAGTCGACTTCAAGCAAAAAATACTCACAGATGCAGTTGCAAGCGGTTCTTCATTAAACTTCAAGAAGAGTTCAGCTGCGGATTTCCCCAGCTCTTTTTGTATAGTATGGTAAACCTTCAAAAGGGTAAATACCATTGAAAATGTGTTAGTAAATAAATGTCAGTTAATGTGGTAGAACTACTCAGCAACTTTAACAATGAAACGGTAACAGCCTTTGGAATCCAGGCTGAAAAACTACCTCTTTCAGAGGGCGAGGTGGTAACGAATCCTGCAACTGCCTAAGCAGGGATATATATGCTTCCGGTAGAACATCTGCACGAGTGGACAAGTATTGACCAAGTTTCACCCACAGCCCTTCCAGCTCAATCATTAAATTAAGAACACGCCTAGCATTGCGTTCATGAGC
>NQLW01000008.1:3580824-3594200 GCA_002312845.1 Kalanchoe fedtschenkoi
TAACTTCAACCCTATGATTGATGAATGGTGCAAAGAAGAACCCAAGGAACTTGACTTCAATATTGAAGCTGGTATTGTCCCATGTTGTACTATTATTTAAGTTGTCAGTGAAATGAGATATCACTCTGACTTTTATCGGTCACTTGAACATAACAGGCAGTTGCATGTAACAGATTCCTATTTTTGTACTGCCAGAAAGTACGGGAACAGTGGCCAAGAATCTTGGATGTAGTAGTGATTCTGGTGCCTCTACGTCGACTAATCGAGTAGATGTTCTGATGCCAGAAATTATTCAGGTATATGTCAATAATAGTCTTGTTTGTCCAATTATCTTGTAATTAAATTTGATCATACTGTTTCCAGATTTATGAGTCCTGAGTTATCAGTTATTAAATATTGGGTAAATGACTGAAACACACTTGTTAATTTATGTGTAGGTTAGACAATCTTGGCTTGTTTTGAACAGAAATTTATCTGTATACTATGTTGTGTATTTTCATCTTATTGGTCTTTGTTTGTTCATCTCAATTGCAGTCAACGGAGAAGGTTCTAATTTTAAAATACATGGACGGGATCCGTTTGAGTGACGCTGTCTCCCTTGATGCATATGGCGTTGATAGACAAAAAGTGATCTCGGAGATCACACGTGCATATGCACATCAAATATTTGTCGATGGATTTTTTAATGGGGATCCTCATCCAGGTATTTTTTGCGACATTGACTTGGAGACTCTTCATATTTATAGTTTCTTATAGTGATTATTCAACATAGTAGTCAATTAGGACGTTTGTGCAGGAAATTTTCTTGTTAGCAAGGAACCACCACACCGCCCAATATTGCTAGACTTTGGGCTTACCAAGTCACTATCGCATGTTTTCAAGCAAGCGCTGGCGAAAATGTTTCTTGCATCTGCTGAGATATCTACTGGCTTAGATATTGAACGTTCATAATCTAGTCAAGGTTGTCCTTTCCTTTTTTTTGTTTTAATCACAAATTCTAGTCCTTGTTAGTTGCTAGCAGTGGAATCTGTTCCCGTCAATGGCCTTAGACATCAATTATATTATTCTAGGAATTGATTATTTTATTCCCTGATGTCTTAGTGCTGGGCACTGTAATGCTTCATGCAGTGATAGGATGTGTTTAATGTGCTTTCCTAAACAGAGCCAATGCCTTGTTCTTAAAAAAAAGGGCAAAATTTTCAATTGATTGTGAAATATCTGTCTGCTCAATAATTACCAGAAGTTTACCTCGTCGTAGCTACTTAGAAGTGTATGCGGATTGTAGGATTTGTTTTGAAGGGAAAAACAAATCGTATTGAAGAAAGATCACTAATTATGTACGTCTTTAAACTCTTTTTGTAGACTGTTCATTGTACAAATGTTTGTGATGCTTTCATTTCAATGCAGGGAGACCAAGTAGCACTTTTGTCTGCCTTTGCAGAGATGGGGCTCAGTCTGCGGCTGGATATCCCAGACCAAGCAATGGAGATAACAACTGTATTCTTCCGAGCTTCCACCCCGGCAAATGAAGCAGCTGTATGCTATACTGTTCATACTGAGAATTTTGGTGGAACAGATTGTGTTATCTGTTACTGACTTGTACTACGCTATGGTATTATTTAATTTTTTTTAAAGGAAAATCTAAAAGACATTGTCTGAGCAAAGAACTAAAAATATGAAGGTTTTACAAGACAAGATGAATCTCAACAAAAAGGAAGTTAAAAAATTCAATCCTGTAAGTCTGTTTTAGCATTTTCACCTCCTTGCATTCAAGATGAATTTGACATTGTTTGAAATCTTATATGAAGAAGAGCTTATTTTTCAGGTTGATGCTTTCCCAGGTGATATTGTGATATTTGCAAGAGTTCTTAATCTTCTGCGAGGTTTGTCAAATATGCCGAGTTTTATCTTAAAATTTCAGGGGGGAACTTCGGATCTCATTTGTGTATTCACTTGTTTGCAGGGCTTTCATCAACAATGAATACTCGTATTGTTTATTTAGATATTATGAGACCCTTTGCTGAATCTGTATTGCAGGGGTAAGTGTGTATGGCTTAAGAAATTTCATGGCTTTGTGACATTTCCTGACTGTGCACTCTTTCTTACTCAGGACAATTAGCCGGAGACCGTCAGTTAACCCTAGTTGGGTCTATGAAACTCCCGTTCTTTCTGACGTGGAGTCAAAGCTGAGGGCTCTGTTAGTTAAGTTAGGAAATGAGGATAAAATACTCGGAATTCAGGCATGCCCATGTTCTTGAAGCTATGCAATCTCAGTATTATTTATCAAACATTTGTCTATCTGGGTCTTGCAGTCGGTAATTCACTGCGTGCTACTTCATGGTAGGTTTGCGCTTATCACATATGTTGGACTTGAACAAAGTTTGATAATTTTGGTCCAAAGTAAGCCTCATAACACATTATTCAAGACTAAATTATCATTAAGAATACAATCACCTCCATGTGTTACTGCTCTAGAACCAGTAGTTAGAACCACATTGCATTTTAAATAAAACTTAGTCAGTTGCATAAATAAATAAGAATAGCAACTTATGCAATTAGTTGCTACACTGTTTATGATCCCTGTGTTTATAGAGAAACAAGTTATAGTTAAGCAAGTTGTACCTATCATGTGAAGTTGTTCATTATTGCTTATAGATGTCTGTTACAGCAAAGTTAGTAATAAGTTGTATTTGCTCTGAGGAAAATTGTTGAGAAATGGTGAAAACTACACTGTCACATTTTTGAGTTGGACTGCTAGTAGTCATATTATTAGCTGCAAACCTCTATGGTGCCCCTCCACTGCTTGTATTTTGGTTCTACGTAGCTCCTTTGTAAAATTGTGCTCAACAGGGTAGCTCATAAGCTTGTAACAAGTCTCTTTGGTATAATCACTCATCTGACAGAAAATGCAGTAGAGATTTTTCTTACACATTATTTTTCCTTCTTTATTCTGATAGCAGATCCCGTTCTTGTTGCTATTAACACCAATTTTATACTGATTTTGAACATGTAAAACTGATGCATATTTGAGGTATTTTATTCATGTTTCTTTAAGTCTTATTTTGGAGTGACATGGTTTAAACAACATTCAAATGGGCTCATTTCTAGAATGTGTGTCCTCAATAGCTTAAATGAGTCATTTAAACTCATCACAAATTTTATGAATTTTCTCTTTGCTTGTTTGCTCAACACATACTCAAAACATACACAACGCCTACAATGTATGCAAATAGGGAGCTTCTCCATGGCTTCATACGCGTGTCAAAGGTCCATTGATTTATGCTTTTTGCTAGATCGTTTTCAAGACTGAATATCATAATTTCAGTTGAACCAACAATTAACATACTCAAATTGTTTTAGGTGGTGGCCGCATCGAATGCATGAAGGATCAATCCAATAATCTCTTTTGATAAGAAATTGATTAGCCAAGACATAAGAATATCGTTGCGTTTATGCCATTTAAGATGCAAAATAGCATGGGAAGGTTTAGAATACTCACCCATACAAATCCCAAATTTGACATATTCGAGAGCGCCATTTCCATCGAATGTTTCAATTTCACATAATTTTCAGGTCCAATGAATAATTCACTGACGATACTATAACCGGTGACGCCTGCGTCAGTAACAAAATACAGATCATCAGTTGAATTTGATGTTGGCACCGTCACTGCAAACATCATCATCATCATAATAGGGTTCAAATTCTGATTCTCTATTCAAGCTACAACAAAAACCTCAAGAATGCACTCCAGAGCGGTCGCAGAAGCTAATCAAAAACTTTATTTCTCTAATACCATGTGAAAAAAATAAAAATCAGTATTGTCAGAGTCACGCTGGAGACACGACGAAAATTGGAGAATTTTAGAAACCGATGAAGCATCAATGTTGCGTTTTCTATTACTTGAACATTTGTTACAAGTCGTTCCGAACTTACATAGGCCAAAAAATAAAACCCCTGAAGTTCTGTAATGTACAGATAAAACCCGAACTAAATACACAAAGTATCCTTGCATCTAAGCTACCCCTACTATTTGTTAACTTCAACAGAAAGTAGTTATAAGTTTGCCACATAAAGAAAGTATTTAGAAAGAAAAGAAAAGATTTGAAAGTGGAAATAAAAATAGTTGTTCCTGAATGTAGAATGAATTTAGTAGGATAAAAGTAAAAAGTCAATAAAATAATTCATATTACCCTAAGTATAGAAATCAAACTGAAGAAATATAAAGAAGATGCGGGGTACTATTGTCTTCTTACACTGAATTCATTCCTTTCCTTGAAAATAAATAAAGTGTTTACTCAACAAAACCTCCCAACTCTATTCTAAAAAAATTCCGTTAGACCGTACAGTATTGACCAAAAAATTCAATAACATGAAGTACAAGTAGATATGAGAAAAACTATTAACACGAAAGCCACACCATTCTCCGCTACTCCTGCTCTTGCTCCTATAACTAAAATATGGTCTTTGACAACAGATTCATCATTCATCTAGGTTGAATTTGCTGTTGTTGTTCAAAGAAAGCAAGCATGCGGTCATTCTACATACATAGCCAAATGAATGGTTTAATGCCCACTGGCATCTACCTGAAGACGCGGCTTTCTTAACCCTATAGATCAATTTGATCGCCTTTCAGTCGCATCCTCTGTAGCTGGCCGTTGTCGGCTTTCTTTTGTTTCCGTTGTTCCTTTGTTTCAATAAAAAAAAGGGAAAACTACAAAATGGGGCACGTACTATCGCTTATTTAAAAATCACGGTCACAACTATTTGATTTTAAAATTCACGGTCTTTTTGTGTTGTGGGGTTTAATTGTAATATTGAAAATCTCAATCGCACCCAAAAATTATTTATTCCATTTAATAAACCCCCTCTCAATCAATTTAGAAATGACAAAGTACCAAATGAAGATATGTACTATCATATATTTAAAAATCATAGTCATAATTATTTAATTTTCAAATTTATTTTAAAATTTCTATTTTATTTTTGGGGTAAATTATAAAAAATAATAAATTTTAAAATTGATTATTATGAGCATAATTTTAAATGGATATGGGAGGGAGATTGTTTAAATTAAATAAAATAATTTTTGAGTGTGATTGAAATTTTCAAAATTACAATTGAACCCCGCAACACATAAGGACCGTGAATTTTAAAATCGAATAGTTATGACCGTAATTTTTAAATGGGTTATAGTACATACCCCCCATTTTCTACTTTTTCCTAAAAAAAATATTAAAAAAAAAGGTTGCAGCCATACGCCTTTCCTTTGTCCCGCTCCCATGCTCAACATTCATCCGTTACACAAACGGGACCGTGCAGGCTCCTTAGGTTGTGTTTGGTTTGAGGAAAGTTAGAGAGAAAATAAAGTTAAAAGGAAAACAAATTTCTTAAAAAATTCATCTTAGTTTACCCTTATTTGGTTTGAGGTAAATTTTTTTATAAAAAATACTAAAACATTCTTTTAAACAAAATTTTCATCCTATTTTCCATCTAACTATTTAGTTTTTGATCCATAATATTCTCTAAACCAAATAAAAAAATTCTTCTAATTTTCCATCTAACTTTCCTTTCCCTCTAACTTTTCTCGAACCAAACCCAACCTTAATGTTTCAACTTGTTCATTTACTTGAGAGGCACTTAAATGAGATATCAAGGAACGTCATAACATACTACAGCCCACTTGAACTCAGCACAATACAGCATCTGATGGGAATTATAAAGAAAATCTGTGCTTAAGAGTAGACTGATAGAGCAGAGACAGATGTGTTAGTACATGATGTCTTTCAATTCAGTCTAGATGTTCATGGGTTCAGGGCTAGCAGCGTTCAGTATGTCAAGAAGTGAGTTCTGTCCTTCCAGCTCCTCATGCCATAGAGGTAGCTTGTCCCCAGGGTAGAAGTTTCTCGTCACTCCCTCTGAGTTGATCTGCACGAGTTGATGAGAGATCAACTGACCAGTAAGTTATCAACTGATTGTTATTGCAGAAAGATGAGTTGAGATCAGGCAGCTTGTATCGCTTAGATTAATCTTACAATGACTGTGCGAACAACACCTCCACTCGCACCATCTCTGGCAATGGCAAGAGAAACAGCTTTCACCACAAGCTCCTGCAATGGAGAGCCAAAACGTGTATCAACACAATATCCGATACCAGCATCGGTCGATGTTCGCTAAAGAGTTAAGATATGGCACCTAGTCTTGGTAAACAGTGACACCTGAATGAGATTTTATGTGAACATGGGTTGAGTAGAAACAAACTAGTACCTCAGCTTCTTCTTTGCTCATTCCTTCCTTCCAGGCTTGATCAAAGAAACCATACAGGTAACTAGAACCCGATCCTGGAAAATGAACAAACTAATCATAAAAAAGACAACTACAATCGAAAAAATCTCATAATTGACTTATTTCTGCTGCAAGATGGCCATATGCAGCAATAGTCTATAATAAGATAATATAATTCCTCTGCGTCTTCCACCTTTTACTCCAATATTATATTTATCATTAGCAAGTAATCAAAAGGAAATGCAATTAAACCCGGGGAATGGAGTGGTGGACTAGATGTCAAATCACAACTAACAAAGTATGCACAAAGAATTTGAGCCCTGTAACCATTTCAAGCCATCTCTTGATTCTTCAGGTTCAATTATTATTCTAGTGTGCTGATCATAAGCACCTCAATTCCCAAATGAAAAAAAGGATGACATGTATTCAACTACCAGCGACTAAGTTAGCAACTTTGCATGGGAATAACGATGTGCTTTCTTCTATTGCAACCGAGTTGAACTAAAAAGAACTGAAAGAACCTCACTTGCGGGGCAATTAAGGCCTCATTCAGACTGCACAATTCTTATGAATATCAGTTATACAGTGTGCAAAATATGGGGAGCACACACCATCATTTGGGAAGGCGCCATGAAGTAAAACCATAAAGTTGTTGTCAACAATCGGTATCACCAATCTTGCATAATTCTTATCACAAGAACATCAGATGGAGGTTTTTACCATATTCTAAATTCCAGTTTTAATGTTAAGACAGGAGAAGCAGTAAACTAACTCGAAGACCATTCATGAATAATATAACTAACAAGGGAGGAATAGATATTAAGAAAATATCTACAGAAACTTTAATGGAGAATAACACATACCACCAATAGCAAAAGGTTGTTCAATGAGAGTGCCACCAAGAGGAACACCATATATTTTTCCTCCTTCATACTTATCCCATCCACCAACGATCATTCCAGTTTGAAGCATATTCTGCCAATAACAAACAAATGTATCTCTAAGGCACGGGTAAAAAGAGACTAAATCAAGAATATCCTTACAACAGAAGTAACCACTTTGTTGAGAAGCTACATGAACAGGAACTACTAAGCCTTAAGCACTGGCTGCAGAAAGACAACTATTGCAGCAAACACAAAACATTTTTTCTGCTTACTAATGAATTAAGTTTGAATATATCCAGAGCCTAAAAGCTAAATTAACTCCATTGGCACTTAGCTTTTACTACACTATGGAAAGAACAGAACCAAACCTTGTTATTATACGCAAGCAATCTGACAAGGTTAGCAGCAGCTTTGACAGTGGCGGGCTGTCCCAACTGTATCCTATAATACATAGACAGAAATTCAATCAGGTAAGGCATATCTGTGTGAGCTATTGTCTCATCATTTTATAGTATCGTGAAAATTATCAAAACAAGGCATGGGAACAATATAAATTGGATATGTAAACAATCACATTCATACATAGCAATTCAGGGAACACTAGGGTGTGTTTGGTTTAGGGAAATTTTGGTGGAAAGGAAAATTTGGAGGAAAATTGGTAAAATCTAATGTTTGGTTTAGATGGAAAATATGAGAGAAAGAAAATTATGTGGAAAGTTTGAAAGAAAGTTACGTAAATTAAAAGGATTTTCAAACTTTCCGTCAAATTTTCCATTCTAAACCAAACAAAGAAAAATTAGATGGAATCCAAGATGAATTTCACTTTCCATCAAATTTTCCTTTCCCTATAATTTTCCCTAAACCAAACACAGCCTAAGTTCAACTAAAACCAATTAGATTCAGATAACTACTCACGTGTGTTGATGAAGAAAATAGCGGACATAATCAGAGACCACCTGTGAATCTGCAGCCTACAATAAAGATGGTAAAACTCTAACTGACATCAAATTTCACCAAATAAATCATCACAAGCTTCAAGGGCAGAAGCATACTGATCCGGAGCGGCAAACATACACATTATCAGTCAGCTGGGTGATCTTATCCGACGCCCTGTTGGCCACATACACACCTATCCAGCGCAACACATAAAAATCAAAACCCTAAAATAAAAAACACATTTCAACAGAGCAGAAAATACTTGCAGCGATTTCAACCACAGTCAATTAAGAAATAAAGAATATCTGGTAATGCAGAAAAAGACTGGCAACTAGCGAGCTAGCTACCCGTGCTGGTCCTTGAATCAGCGCCGAGGACTACACCACCGTTGTACGTCACTCCGATGATTGTCGTTCCCATGGAGTGCGGGGAGTCGAGATTCATGTTCAGATCCATTTTCCGGAATCTGCAATACCGATCGGATTCGATTACACGCTCAGGTGAAGAAGAAGAATGCAGTTCACGCTGGCTTCGTCCCCAAGGCGGAGAATCGAGGCAGTGTCACTGGCCCGAACCAACTGCGCTCTTGTTGGGCTTGGGCCCAACATTGATCTGTGTGGCCCATTATACTATGACGAGCCCTCGTGTAATACGCTGTTGTTACAGTTACAGTCACCTCCACGTAACTGATTCAGCCGGCGAGATGGATTGATCGCCGTCGCTGTCGCCGGTGACGGAAATGGGTAGTAGAAAGCATTGTTATCTGTTGGACTCTGAGAGACCATTAGTTGACTTTGCTGTTTTAATCAGTCGAATACGGTGTGTGCCATAATTAGGGTTTGCTAATAACAGAGCCGACCTTTCAGCCATTAATGGAAGGTCGCAAGCTTCAGAATCGGAGCGTTTCTCGACGACGAAAAATGTTGTAGGAGGAGTACGAGTCAATTATCGCTAAATTTAGGGGCGTTGAGGGAGCGGTGAATATTCTGGTAAAAGAAGAAGAGGACGAAGGCGTGCGAGAAGAAGCTGGTCGTCATGTTTCGATGAATCTCTACCGGAATCGGATCATAATTGATCGGAAATAAATTAGAGGAGGATACGGATCGGGCTGTAAAATTGTTGTCAGATTCGGTCGGCGAGAGATTGAGGGAGCTTCGAGAGAGATATGTTTCTTCCGAGGTCGCCAGCGCGAGAATCGCCGAGGGCGGGAGAAGGGAGTGGCACGGGATTGGTGGGGATTTGTATAGACAAGGATAAAGGAAGTCAGCACGCGATGAAGTGGGCGGTTGAGAATCTGCTGCAAAGAGGGCAGACTGTGATCCTCATTCATGTCAAAGTCAAGGCGTCTTCTCATTCTCTTCCATCCATTCCCAGTATGTTCCATGTCTACGTTCATCGTTTCCGTCAGTTTCAGGGGTGGTGAAGGTAAGGAAGATGGTTGACGGTTTGTGAAATGTGATGACAGGGAACCATGGATCGGACGGGAGGAGTGAGAATGGGGGGAAGCAAGTTGATCAGCAGACTAAGGAGCTTCTCCTTCCGTTTCGGTGCTTCTGCACAAGAAAAGATGTAAGGTTCAGATCATAAACCTTTGGTTACGGTTCTAAATATGAGAAGATTTCTTTGAGAAAATGGTGCTTGTTAGCTTGTTACTAGCTAGGAACGGATAGATTGTTGGTTGAGGTACAGATGGGTGTGCTCTACTGTAAATCATGATGTTGATGATGTGCTTCAATATGTCAGATACAATGCAGGGATGTAATCTTAGAGGACCCGGATATAGCCAAAGCCGTCGCTGAATATGTCAGTTTAGCAGCAATTGAACACTTGGTCGTCGGTGCCTCATCAAGATCTGGATTTCTCAGGTAAATATGTTTAATCAATGTTTAAATGTCTGGGGAACTTTGAGGATGGATATGTGTATAATGATTAATGCCACAGATAGAAAACTGGAGTTTTTATGTGCTGGATTAAGTTATGTTGCTTAAATCTTGACGTATGAACTAACTATGGAACTCATTCCTCATGGAAAACAATTTGCGATGAGCAGGTTCAAAGAGAAAGACACACCCGGAGCCATAAGCAAAGCTACGCCAGACTTCTGTAGTGTGTATGTCATATCCAAGGGAAAGGTTCAATCTACGCGATCTGCCTGCCGCCCAGCTCCAGCTGTTCCTTTGATTCAACACCAAGTAAATAATAAACAGAATTTCTCCCGAAGTGATCCGACTGGTAGACTCTTACCCCCACAAACTCCTTCCAGAGGTTAGTTTTCAGAGCTTGTGATCGTATAATTTTACCCTTGATTCTCAAATCCTTACTCTGGTTTCACAACCACAGATCGATCAATGATGGAACCAAGGCTGTCAGTTGATGATGAAATGAGCTTCAGGTCTGGTACATTAGAAATAAGTGATATGTTGGTCCTTGATGCAAATTTCAGTTCCTATGACGACATTCTTAATTAATAATAGTGCATCCTATGGTGGGCAGGTCACCATTTACAAGACAAGGATACGATACCAAAGCTTATACAGAGTTCACATCAGATAGTGATATATCTTTTGTCAGCTCTGGAAGGCCGAGCATTGACCGTTTATTTCCTTCACTTTATGAAGATGGGGGAAGGAGCCCAGGTCCAAGATTTTCGAACTCATCAGAGAAGGATTTGCGTGGCCTCGAGCCTAGTCGCAGGTCACTGGATATCAATTCCCTGCAGGACCTTTCCTCTTTTAGTCAGGAAAATGATAGACTCTCATCCGCATCAAATGGAATGGTAAGGAGCATACATAATCCCTGACTCTTCATAGTGTTTTAAATATCTGCACAATAATCTTTGTTTCTACAAATTTTGTTATAATTGCATTCACGATACTCAAAATTTACTATTTTGGCATTTAAAAACTCCTTGAGTAAAATTACGCTCACAAAGACTGCCTGACCTGTAATTTTGACTTGTGTACTGAATATAGTTCCTTACATTACAAATATGAGTCTCCAATGAATTGGCAAATTTGGTCTGTGGCAAATACTAATTTCCTGAATGTTAAAACCATACACAGGATGAGTTGGAAGCTGAAATGCGAAGGTTAAAGATGGAACTTAAACAAACAATGGACATGTATAGCGCAGCTTGCAAAGAAGCACTGACTGCCAAGCAGAAGGTACAAAAGCGCAATCATGTATTTTTTTTAAGCATCCTGACTTATAATGAGATCTGAAAGTAGGTTTGTTGCCTTTTATTCATAAGGCACAAGAGTTACAGCAATGGAAGTTAGATGAGGAGCGGAGACTTGAGGAGGCGCGACTGGCTGAGGAAGCTGCTATGGTGGTTGTTGAAAGGGAGAGAGCCAAATCCAGGGCAGCCATTGAGCATGCCGAAGCAGCTCAAAAGATTGCTGAAATAGAAGCACAGAAGAGAATTACTGCTGAAATGAGAGCACTTAAAGAAGCTGAAGAGAAGAGGAAGGTGTTGGACGCTCTTGCACAGTCAGATGTTAGATACAGAAGGTACACGATTGAGGAGATCGAAGCTGCAACTGAGCGGTTTTCTGAATCTCGTAAGATAGGAGAAGGAGGTTATGGTCCTGTTTATATGGGTACTCTTGACCACACCCCTGTCGCTATTAAAGTCTTACGTCCAGATGCTGCCCAGGGAAGGTCACAGTTCCAACAGGAGGTAAAATTTCCTGGTCTCATTTTGAATAGATTAGCTTGTTGCACAGAATACTCATGCTCCCTTAAAATATTGTGAAACAGGTCGAAATACTGAGCTGCATCAGGCATCCTAATATGGTTCTCCTACTCGGAGCTTGCCCGGAGTATGGGTGTTTAGTCTATGAATATATGGCTAATGGGAGCTTAGATGATCGACTTTTCTGTCGTGGAAGTACCCCACCTCTTTCATGGCAAGCAAGGTTCCGGATCGCGGCTGAAATTGGCACTGGCCTTCTTTTTCTCCACCAGACTAAACCAGAGCCATTGGTGCACCGTGATCTCAAACCAGGCAACATTTTGCTGGATCGCAATTTTGTTAGCAAGATCAGTGACGTTGGCTTAGCTAGGCTGGTCCCGCCATCTGTAGCTGACAACGTGACACAATACAGAATGACATCTACTGCTGGAACTTTCTGCTATATTGATCCAGAGTACCAACAGACAGGGATGTTGGGGGTAAAATCGGATATTTACTCGCTGGGAATCATGCTTCTTCAGATAATCACAGCCAAGCCTCCAATGGGCTTGACTCACCACGTAGGCAAGGCGATTGAGAAGGGAACATTTGCAGAAATGTTGGATCCAGCCGTACCTGATTGGCCAGTCGAAGAGGCACTAGCTTACGCAAAATGGGCACTTAAGTGCGCAGAGTTGAGAAGGAAAGACAGACCAGACCTTGGAAACGACGTTTTACCAGAATTGAACAGATTGAGGACACTGGCCGAGGAAAACTTGCAGCAGCTGCCAAGCAACGAAGAAGCCTAGTCGTAACTAATAAGGCCAAGGTTTTGTAAAAGAATCAACAATTGGGTATTGATTACAGTGCTAGAGACTCGGGGAGCGATGGTACAGTAGGCAAATACAGAAGTTTGCACTGAGACGCGGCTAAGGTTCGAATTGCCGCCACCTTTTTGCAGCCGCATATGTACATCAAGCACTTGACAGCCAAACTCTATAACATGTCAATACTCCTAGTTATTTTGATAAGCCTCCATACAAATCTTGTAAATTATACAACACCAACTGCTGGCATGGTGATGTGCAGCTGAACTGTCAGCTCAGGTACATGTGTTTTTGTGAACCAACGGTTCTTTCATTGATCTCTTTGGTTGTTCACTCAATTGTTGGAACCAACAAGGTGTTAGTCTAACGGTCTTGAGTGTTGTCTAATAATTCAAAAATTTTGGGTTCGAAGTTCGAACTTTAATGATACCACATTTACGCGTTGTATGACTGTCACTATAATGATTGAGGAATGTGTGTCTACATCTCATATTTCTCCCAAATCCGACATCTAATTTTAATAGTTTTGTTTTACTTGTTATCTATGACATTACATTAACTATTCAGTCTTAAAATATTTTTAAGTGGATGCATAATGTTACAAAATTATTTTAACAAACAAAAATCAGTTAAAAGTTTTATGTGGTCTTAAACCATGTCGGCCCTGGTGATGTTAATAATCATTGAGAGGCACCATAGGTAACCTTGAGGTTGGTGGATGGAACTCAGCATCTGAGTGTTGGAAAAAACCAGACACTTTATTATTAAGTA
>NQLW01000008.1:3603971-3626485 GCA_002312845.1 Kalanchoe fedtschenkoi
GTTTGGTCAATCAATTTCATTTAAGAACGCTCTCCCCTGAGTCTGCTTGTGATTTAACTGTTCGGGTCGGATCCGTGTCCAAATCAGATCATTGTTACACTTATTCCCGTACCAATCCTCATATTTTTCTGTATTTACAAACGTGTTTCGGCCCAGGAACGGCCCAATGATTGTCAGAATTTAAGGCGTAAGCGCACAAGTGGCAGAAATTACTGATGAATACAAAGATGTTGACTTTTGACTCAAACAAGCAAGTTGGGCAAATTTTACTAATTTAGTTCTCATTCTATTGTATTTTAAAAAAAAATATATATTTGTAATTTAATTTTCATTAAATATGTAGTTTTTATTTAAATGAAATCACATTTATAATTATGACATTTATTTGGTAAATTTTTTTTTAAATTAAAAAATAATTTCATAATAGTCGCAAACGCAATCAGAATTATGAAACAAATCACATTTTAAAATAATGGTTATGTTGTGTTGGTTGACTGTTTGAGATGAGATTTAAGCTTTGAAGGTAATACATGAGTATAAATATGTTATAGGTACTTAATATCTATTTTTTTGTTAGAAAAGTCTATGTTGTAAATGTGATTTAAAAAAATAAATTTAAATTAAATTAGAAAGAAGACTGAAAGAGAAAGTAAATAATATAGGAATCTAATCCCAAGCAATTAAGTAATTTACTGCAAAGGTGGTTATTGATTTCAGTGTTCTAAAAATCCTTATTTCGGACCGATTAATGGTCGATTAATCGCTAGGCGGTGTTGAAACGTTCCGCCTACCCGATTAATTGTTCAAGGTTTAATTTCTTAAAAAAATAATAGTTTTTAAACATATATATTTATAATTAATTATTAAATTTATAATTAATATATTTACTTCTGATTAATCGAACGATTAATCCCCACCTAACCGATTAATTCATAGGCGTTGTGCTCACCGCCTAACGCTTTTTAGAACACTGATTGATTTGAGAACCAATCATAATATTACAAGTGTTTTAATAAATTACTAATTAAATTAATAAACAAAAAACCACACATTTTTGGTGAAAACCATCCATATTTTTTTTCAAAACCGCACTAACTTTTGTTTGCTATAAATTAGCACAGCATTACCGATCAAAATCCTAAATATATATATTGGAAAAGAATAAAAATAGTAAAAAATCAAATTTCCATGCCGTAAATAGATGCGGCCCAAAAAGTCCAAATTGAAGATTCTGAATCTGACAGCTAATTTGATAACGATTCGTCATCCTTAACCTATCTATTTTTAATAGCCTTTGATTCCGTCTGACCCGGGGTAAGAAATCGTATTAAAAACCGCAACTTTGCTAGCGTATTCGGCTGTGGACGGAAGTTGCGACGAGGGCATTCGAGAGTGTGAGAGAGAAAAGAAAGGTAAAGTTCTTCTGCGAGTTTCGGATTGGGAATTGTTGCGATTAAATTGGGTTTCGATCGATTTTCGTTTTGGGGTATATGTTTCTTTGATTTGGGGGATTAGATGAGATTCGAGCGAAGTAGAAAGCGTAGGTTGTGTTTCTGGGATTGAATCGTGTTGGGTTTGTGTGAAGTTGTTTGCTTGATTGATTTTCCATGTTTAGGGTTTCTGATCCGGCTGCCATGGCCTCAGATCTGAGGCGAAGATTGAATCTTTCTGTCAAATTCATCGATTCTTTTTGTGGGTAGCTTCAATTACTTACAGAATTTGATGAGTTAGTTTTTGTCGACGTGCTTCAATTCCAGGCTACAAAATTCTGTACGGGCACAATGGCGGTTACCATCAAGCAGATGTCCCTCCTTGTGTCTGTGTTTGGCGTCATCTCATTCATTCTCGGAGTGGTTGCTGAGAACAAGAAGGTTTGTTTGCCGTCCACATCTATGTATATATATACCATGTTTGCAGGCTTGGTCGGTTGGTTTGACTATGAGTTGACCTGACCCTTCTTTGTGCTATATCCAGCCTGCTTCTGGAACTCCAATTGCCGGAAAGGGTGGCTGGATCTGCAAGTACCCATCTGACCCAACCGTCGCCTTGGGATACCTATCGGCCGTGTTCCTCCTCGCCTCCACCGTTTGCGGCTACCTGTCCGTGTTCTACCCATACAAAGGAAAGTCAATCCCGCAGAAGCAGCTCTTCAGCAGCACTAACTTTGTTGTGTTCTTCAACATCTCTTTGTAAGCACAATCGTTCTGAATGTTCAACACATGCTTTTACAATTGTTACATGCTCGGTTTCCTGATGGCTTTGTTCAGGTTTGTGGCCGGGCTGGCCCTGACCTTCCTCCTATGGCCGACCATTCAGGAGCAACTCCACCTGACCAAAAACTTCCACCTCAGCGAAACCGACTGCCCCACTGCCAAGACAGGCCTCATGGGCGGGGGCGCTTTCCTTTCCTTGGACGCCGCCCTTCTCTGGCTGGTCGCGCTCATGCTGGCCGACAACGTCCGCGAGGACTACTTTGAGGAGGTTGAGGAGAAAGGCGCGGCGGAAGGCACCAAACTCCAAGCTTAAAAATAAATGTCATGTCACAAGTCTAGTGCTATTCTCATGGTTGTTCTTCTAGTCATACATTGTCTGCAACTTTAAAAGCACTTTCATGGCATATTTACATTCCTGTATATAGAGGAATTTAGCTCTTTCCAGTCTCCAAACTTCCCTTGTTTGAATCAGAATAATCATCCCTTTAGTTTGATTATTTTTCCTAATCTGTCTTTTATTTTGTCTCTCTTGGTTTCTCGGGTTGAATTTGGGTTGGATTGTAATTAATTCATATTTATTAATTATAATCTGATCCAAATTTAAAATAATTAAATCAATATTTGAATTGCTCAATTTAAGTCGGATGTGGGTCAACCTATTTTGTAATTTTGATAAGAAATTGTATAAATCTAATTAAAAAGTCCATGAAATTGGGTTGAGTTCACTTTGGTCGTAAACCAAATTGATCTTGTTTGACTTGAAAACCAACCTAAAACTCTATCCAATCTAAAATAGTTTATTTGGGTTGGATTTTTGTATCAAAACAAATTACTTACACCCCGGCACTAAAGTGTTGTTTATTGCTCAGAGACGATTTTTATTTCTGAATTATTTTTCATTCTAGCTAATTCTTGGAAGATAATATTATTTTGGAACCTAATTCCAAGCAGTCAAGTAAATTTCTGCAAGGGTGGTTATTGGTTTGAGAGATCAATTATAAAATTACAAGTGCTTTAATAAATTAATAATAATAATAATTAAATAAAAACCACCCGGTTTTGATGAAAACTACCTTTTATATCAAAATCACCCTGATTTTTGCAAACTAGCATAGTAATATCGGATCAAATCCATTATTTTTACATCTCAATGGTAATTTATGTACATTTTGAAGTTTGAAATTGAAATAAATTCTCTTCATAAATTTTGACGATGTGTCTGAACAGGTATTATTATTATTCTATCTCAGAGGGTATTTCTATGCTTTTTGCAATTTGAAACTAAAATCTATCATTTTCAATAATAAATTGTGGGATCGTGTACTAAAAAAAAATAGGAGGAGCCATCTTATCAAAAAGTATTAAGTAAGTGATTTTAATATGATTTTCTGTATGTTTGAATTGAATGAAAAGATATATAACACATGACAAAATTTTAATTTTGAATACTTTGGAATTCATAATTAACGAGCAGATTCTCATACATTCTTAATTTTAACGGACACCCAGGAAGGATTGGTCGAATGTTGTGGAAACTCTAATCTGATTCCAAAATCAGAAGATTGAAACATGAGGTTCCTAAAAGGAACTAACTTTACTAAGCTTCAAAACATTCTGAGCACACCCAGAAGATCAAGGCAGCTTAGCAATGAGACGATGCTGGTATTGATGTAAGCAGCTGACGGCCAAAGGTGAAGCTAGTGAAAATTCAGCTCCGCCATGTACGACGTCAGAAGACTACTGGAGTTTAATGTGGGTGGCGTACTGACCATTCACACAAGTGATTAGAAATGTGACTGGCTAATTGGCCACCATTCCACGCCCGGGGCAGATGATGCTGGGGTGGGTTGAGTTGGTCTATGTGAAGAGAGAGTCGAAGAAGCAGAGAAAGAGGAAGACGATGAGGGATTGAGAGAGCAAAAAGCTCCATAACAAAACCATTTGCTCTCTGTGTTGGATTGAGAAATCGAAGAGCGTATTTGAAGGGGACTGGATGAAAGTGAAAGTGGGAATTATGTTCGGAGTTAGGTTAGGGTTTGGTTGTAGCGGACAGCGAGTGTTTCTAAATTTGAACTGGGATGCCGCCAATGAACTGGGCTGGGCTGGGCTGGGCTGGGCTGAGCTGAGCAGTCTGGGCCGGCCCAGGAATCTTTAAGGGAATCCGAACACTCGTCCAGGGTATAACAAGATTATTTGTACAACGGCAATTGGCTCATAATGAAGTCTAGCAGGCTAGCAGCAACATCGTACACCACTAGATGTCTAAACAACTTTCCTTGACTTGAAAAAGATGTGAACACTAAAATAGCTGTTGTCCAATAATGAGAGGCCAATCTGTTCCCCGATACTTCAAAGCTTTTGAATTACTCTCAGCTTAGCGCTCCTGCTTCTTCTGTTCACCTCTTCTTCCTCTTCAGTTGGTGTTATGGGTCTCTTGGTCAGAATTGCTCCGTGCTGGCCTTGTACCATTTGCTTGACCCATGCTTCTTTTTCGCCACCGGGATTCTTTCTGTTCCTCCCCTCTCTGACTCCGGCTTCCAAGGTAAGCTGATTTTCTTCCCTGTTTTTGCTAATGACGTTGAGGAATGTCTGTTTTACAATCCTATCCTCCAAACTGTGGAAAGAGATGACGGCAAGTCTTCCACCAGGTGAGAGGCAATCAAAACAGGCATGGAGAGCATCCTCCAGCGCCTTAAATTCGTCATTCACAGCTATCCTAAGAGCTTGAAAAACCCTAGTGGCTGTTTTTATCCAGCCTTGCCTTCCTCCTGCAGAAAAATGTGTTAACTACTAGCTAATTAGATATCAGAAGGAATCAGCGACGAATTTGATTACTCTTGGAGTATGGTTTGATGAAATATTACCCTTTGCCCGAGCGGTTGATCCACGAATGAGATCCACGAGTTCAGATGTAGTATGTAGTCCGCCACTTTCACGAGCTTTGACAATCTTTTTTTGGAGAGAATGCCAATTACTTTCTTCCCCATAGTCTCTCAAAATTCTTCCCACTTCAGTATGTGGCCATGAGTTCAAGATATCCTCAGCTTTTAGACTGGCCTGTTAGACCCCTGTTCCAATCAGTCAAATGAGGCAAAGACTAACAAATACCCACATTTGAATGCCACAACTCACGGATTTATTACATATTGGCAAGCAACATAGGGGTTTACCACATTTAACTTAAGGAGTTTCTAAAACTACATTTCAAAAACCCTGCGCGGTTTTTCTAAGAGTTAGATAGTAGTGGTCTGTACCTGTGGATCCATCCTCATGTCAAGTGGCCCATCACCAATCACACTGAACCCTCTTTGAGCATTATCGACCTGCACAAATGTAAAAGTGAGTTACTAGTCGCTAGACGCAACCAAGAGTGCGTGAAATACCAGCTATACGAATCAACAACTCAAGAGCCGTGAATAACAGGAACCAGCAGAAATTAGGAACAGAGGTATGAGGTCAGACATCAAAGAGCACAAGCCAATGCCAAAAAGAAGAAAGGAAATTACAACCGTTAACACACATCATTTCTCATTGTCAGTCAGGCTGAACATGAAAAAAATCATGAACCTGTATCAACGAGTACTTATAAATCGAGTGCCGCCAGGTCAAGGGCTAACCTGCATGGATGACATACCCAAGTCCATCAAGATTCCATCTACTCCAGCAGCTAAACACTCATCATCAAGCTCAGCCAAAACCGGTTTGATAAATCTGAAATTCTTCAAAACAGTATATGTTCTCAAATCCGAACTTCTGGTGGAAGAAACATCATTTAAAACCGCCTTGATCCGTGTCCGGGCCCTCTCATGAGCTGCAGGATCAACATCCATCCCTACATACATCTTCAACTCTGGATGACTCTCAATTATCTGCAAACTCGCAAATCAACAGTTTCAGAATACCAAACAACTACCAAGTCAAATCAATCAAAAGTACCAAAAATAGAAGATGAGGAGTTGCACCACTCACCGCAACCGAGTGGCCAGCAGCTCCAACAGTGCAATCAACGAACGACCGCAGACCTGCAAAATGAGCGGACTGCAAGAACACCTCCAACACCTCCCCGAGCATCACGGGGACATGACTGCCGACGTCACCGTACTGTATCACTCGATCAATATCAAACTCCTTCTCCGACCGCGTCCTCCTCTTCAGCTTTTCCCTCAGCAATTCGTCCGCTACAGCTTTCGAACTTGCAGCAATTACGCAGCTCTTTTTCCTACTCTTCGCCTTCTGGTTCTTACCTCCAACATTTCCTCCACCACCGCCGTTCTTCTTGTTAAACGTACTGAAGGAACACGTCAATCTATTCGGCTGACCAAAACTCTGTTTCGGACAAAAGACAGCGAATTTGATGCCAAACGAAGAAGTAGCTTTCAACGATGCCGAAGCCGCCATTGAAACCGTTCCGAAGCGTACACCAGAAGCACGACGGGGATCCAGAAGATAAGTATAAACCCTAATTTGAACGGAGAAGAAGGCGATGAGGCCTGAAAGCAGAAGCGAGTTTCTTTGCTATTTACATTTTAGTCCTTGAAGCTTTACATTATTAGATTCGCTCCCCGTGAAGAACTTTTGTTTTCGATTGAGGATAGGTAGTTGAATCATTAAATGCCCGCGCTGGTGATAACATTTTTTATTACCGTTTAGTGTTCGGTTGACTGCAAAATTACAGAAAGAATACAGATGAGTGTGAAAAAGTCCTCAACACATTTATTATCAAATTAATGCTCAACTTCATAAATAATTCACTTTTTGTCTCAAACGCGCTGCAGCTCATTCATCATCGTCTACTTCCGATTCCCACTGCAATAAGGAACCCTAGATCACACCGCTCCTCGCTTCTCCATCCTCCGAATCCACAGCTGCTGTACTTCTCCGGAATTCGAACAATCGATTTTGCTGAAGATCCGGCGGAAACGAGGACTTTTTCCGGCGTCGTTTGATGGATAAAAGTGACGGTGCTATGTGAAGTGAGAGGAAGCGAGTGAAGATGTATAAGAACAAGCTGCAGGAGCTGTCGCAGAGAAGCTGCTTCAATCTGCCGTCGTATACCTGTATAAGAGAAGGTCCGGATCACGCGCCGAGGTTCAAGGCGACAGTGAACTTCAATGGAGAGATCTTCGAGAGTCCGAGTTTTTGTTCTACGTTGAGGCAGGCTGAGCACTCGGCAGCTGAGGTTGCGCTTAACTCACTTTCGAGACGCGGCTCGTCGCATTCGCTGGCGGCTAGGATTCTGGTGAGCCGCATGTGTAGTCTTTCTGGTTTCTTTTGTTAGAGAGCTAGCGCTTTGGATTTGGCTGCTCATTTATTCACTTGAGGACTTGAATTTCATAGTTTTTGGATAAGGATGCTGGAGTGACATTTTGGTGGGGATGTTGAATTTGAAACTCCTTGTTCAATAAACATGCATATCGACCTTAAGAAGATGATAGTGCTTTATTGAAATGATTGAAGTCCGTGCGTAAGTGAACTTGCAGTGTGGTCTTGACTTATTAGGAACTTTGAGTTGGATGAATTAGTAAAGTGATAAGATTACTGGCTTAATTTCTTATAGTTAACGCATAACCACTTGCTGATGTGGTGTGTGGAAACTGGAAAATGCGTAGAAGGTGCCTGTAACCTTTGGAGCTTTTGCCTCGTGTGTCATGGTATCATTCCACTTGGACCTGTTGATTTTAGATACCGTGTAACTTGTAATTAACATACCTCTATTCTGTTACAGTAAAAGGCGTCCATTAACATACTTGTGACAGTGTGTCCTTGGTGGTGGTATTTGTTTTTTGGAAGCCATGTTACCGGCCAATCTGATAGCTTTTAAAACTAACCTTTATGTTGTTTGAAGTGGTGAATGATGCAGGGTGTGTCTTTTTAAAAATTCAATATGGCCTTTGACACATTCATTTCTGTTTTGACTCTTTTCATGGGAATGTATGTTTGTGCACTTTACAGTTCTGTCTGAAAGTTTGTTGTGTGTTTTAATCCATACAAATGTATAGCATGACATTGATGTACTGTTATTGACAGGATGAAACCGGGGTATACAAGAACCTCTTGCAGGAAATTTCACAGAGAGTTGGATCCCCTTTACCACAATATACAACTTATAGGACTGGTCTTGGCCACTTACCAGTTTTCACAGGAACAGTAGAGTTGGCTGGGATTACATTTACTGGAGAACCAGCAAAAAACAAGAAACAAGCAGAAAAAAATGCAGCTATGGCAGCATGGATGTCTCTGAAGCAATGTGAGTACTCTCCAGACCTTTCTGCATTGAATAGTTCTATCTCAAGTCGTTAGCTTTTCAGCAGACGACATTATAACCATGTTCTTCCGCACACCTGCTTACAACTTACAGACAAAATATTGATCGTTATGAAATTGAAAGGTTTGGAGTGCATCTTTTAATTGTTTTCTAGCATTGTTATTCAGATTGGCTCACAAAAAACTTTCACTTGGGCTTATGGAGCACCAGTTTATAGTTTATAATATTTGGAAAGCCGTGAAACTTAAATCGAATGGTTGCTTCCAACAATGACAGTTCACTTCACGCCGTAATTTCAATATCAGGAGACAAGACCATCTGAAATTTCATTTTGTTTGTTTGATTTTTGTTTTGTCCCTCTTCTTTTCTGTCATTTACAAGTACCTATTTGAGACTTCCTATGGGACACCTCAAAGATTTTAAAATACTTAACTGACATCTCTGCTTTGGTGACAGTGGCAAAAGAAGGTCCATCCACCGAAATTGAGAGCCCGGATGAGCAAGAGCAGGTTACAGTCGCACGCGCTTTGTTAAAATATCGACTAAAGGAAAGGATTGATCTAGCATCTTCTCCCAACTCTCGACCACGGTTTCCAAAGAAATTTCCATTTCAAGTTCCAAGGCCGCCTAGTTCACAATCTTCCTCAGCTTCCACTTCAAAAATTCTACCCTTAATTTGTTCCAACGTAGCAAGTGCCCAACAGAAATACAATACAGTGACATCAACAAGCTGCTACACCTTACTTCCAAAGCCTGTTACTTCACCAGCATTCCGATCCCAGTCTCCTGTTCCTGAGAGCCGTGCTGGTTCCCACTCACAGAAGTTTCCAGCTGCTGGAGCCGCTCCATATATCCCCATTCGGCAACTGGTAGTGCCATACCATCATATGACGCCATCTGTCTCTATCAGGACTGCTGTTCCTTGTTTCTCTCCACCATGCATGTCTCCGCCAGGCAGTTTCCCCTCTCCAATGATGCGTGCTCCTGCACCCATTCACTTTCCTGTACCAATCACCATCAGAGAGACAGTCCCTGTTTTTCCCTCAACTATAAAGAGCAAAGAGCCAGTGCCGAAACTGGGTTTGCCTCCTGCATCGTTTCCGCTGGCTCAGGCAGTTGATTCAAAAACAGCATCTTCTTGTCAAGAACATGAGGTCATTTCCGGCCTTGAACAACTTAAGCTAGCAAGGTCAGGAGAGTATGGAAGCTCTCTTAAATAGCAAAGTATCAGCATTGCCTGCTGTCTACTGTGTTGATGCCTCCTTACGTCTTTTTTATTTGTAGCAATAAGAACTGAAATTCTTCAGTACAGAAAATCATCTATGTCCTATTGACCTTATTTTGTACCATGTTTCCATTGTAAAATTATCGCAGCACTGTATGCAACCCAACGGGTAAGCTACTGGGTTCCATCAATAGGGTTGCGAGTATTGATTATTGAAGCAATGCAACTACCCGAGACAGCTACAGATACCAAACACCCACATTTGCACTTATCAGGGACTGAGTAATTGTAATGCGATCGTGTCTCCTTTTAATGTGTTCTGAATGCGTAGTGGATAGAATTCTTCATGCACCAACTATCCATCTATTTGGACTCTCATATGTGAAGCAGCTTGAAAACAGCAATGCTTCTACTTTTAATGCCTCCCTTTCAACCTATCATCCCCACCAGTTGACAATCATGGCCCCAGTTTGAAGCACATAATGCTCATGTCTAATTTGGCATCACATCCCTTCCAAATTTTCAACCATCGGAAAAATAGGTTAGTTAAAGCGATCGCCTATTTTGATTGAATTCATTCCCTGTCTAAAGTGAGTGATTTTTCAGTACGTTACAATATATCCGTCTTTTAAATGTTGCAATCAACCATCATAGACTCATAGTCAACATTTCATGCACTTCTTCCATAAAAAAATACAGTTGTAAAATGCAATTTATGTCAATATTGTATCGGAGCGTACTATGAATCACAATTCTAGTATTGGTTTTACCGAATGAAATATAAATGACTTATTTTGTCCGAACCATCTTACAATTATTCGGTTTTAGAGCCAATCGATTTATTTGGATTCGGTCCAAAACCAAAAAATCGATTTTATTATTCAGTTTTTAAATTATCTTATATAATATGATCTTAATCAACAAATAAACTATAAATCATTTCTAAAAATCTATGAAACTCAATTTTGAATAGTTAAATATTAATAAATAATAAAAAGAGTAAATTTATTTTTAAATTTCTATGATATGAATTTTTAAAATTATATTATTGATTATAAATACATATTATCTTTACTATTAATTTAATACTTTGATTTTCAATTTGACTGAATAATAAATTATCAAAAACCGATAATCAAATTATTATAATCTTAATATCTGAATAATTAATTACCAACATTTTACATGTATAGTGTTTTTGAGGTGTTTTAAAAATCCTTTCGTGATTCAAAATCCTAAACAATTAAAAATAAAACTCCAAAAACTTTTAAAATTCTAAAATATTAAAAATTTTGAAACCCTAAAAATCATAAACACAATTTAATATTGTGACATTTTGTCTGCTTGGATATATAACTAACAGATAAAGACATATAATTTTAAACAGTACAGTATTTATCAATTATTAATTGCTACGTGTATAATTTTATTAATTAGAAAAAGTGAATATTTTTGGTCGGTAAATAAAAATGAAATACATAATTGATTCACAAACGTATTTCAACTTAATATCAACAATCACAAAGCCAGAAATTGCGCACTCGTTCCTCTTCAACTCGACTCGATTTCAATTCACATGAGCGTCTTCTTCTCTCCATCTCCAACGCCGCCGATTGTCCCTCGCCCTCGCCCTCCGCTCCGACTCCTCATCTCCCGATTCTCCGCCCTCTAGTCGCCTTTCGGCCCCTGAGTTCATCGGCGGACTTGCTCTTCTAGGGTTTTATAGATCCGAATTCGTCTTCCCGCTCCCTGCTCGTCAGCCATGTACTGGACGCTTCCCTCGCTGTCTCCTGGCTCGCCTGTGAGTGTTTCCGTTTACGATTTCCCTGTTGCTTCTCAGTTTCGGCGGAGTATGAGCGTCCGAGCTCGCGACTTGTGTTGTGCGGTTGAGCTGCTTGTCGGTGACTTTGTTTTGTTTTTTTGTGGAGGCGTGAGTGAATAGTTCTTTTGGTTGGTTGATTGATTGATTTGAGATGGAGTTTGTAAGAATAAGTCCATTATTGGAATTAGTGGATAAGTCATGTTCATGATAATTCTCTTTGTTGGCTGCACTGTAAATAATCATCTGGTGTGGAGTTTTTCCAGTTTTGTTTTTGATAGCTTCCTTGTTGGTATTGTTTTTTCCTTGACAGTGTATTTAGATGCTCAAATTAGGGGATTTAACTAATTATACGGAGGCAGTATTGGTTAGTAGCAAAGCTCTTTTTGAAATTTTACGCTTTTCTTGTTTGTAGGTTGAGGCTATACTTGACAAGGAAACCTTTACTTTGGAGGAGCTCCTGGATGAAGAAGAAATAATTCAGGAGTGCAAGGCTCTTAATAGTCGCCTTATTAATTTGTAATGGCCTTCTCGTTGAATCTTTTTTTAATATAATAAGCTTGTTGCTTGTACCAGCAGAAATTGTTGAAATGTAGATATTGTTTTACTGCATAGCTTATCCATTCGTATATCATAAATTAAATATTCGAATGTAACGGATGTGAACAGACAAACTGATACTCAGTTTTGTTTCAGTCTGCGAGATGAAGCTCAAGTGAAGCAATTATTGAAATATATTGTTGAAGAACCCCCGGAAGATGCCGATAACAACAGGGCGTTTAAGTATGTCTTATATTAAGAAGCAGAATATCTCCTGTTGTCATTGTGTAGAACATTCATTGATGAGTTATGGTCGTTATGTAGGTTCCCATTCATTTCATGTGAAATTTTTTGCTGTGAGATTGATGTCATATTGAAAACTCTGGTTGAAGACGAGAAGGTATGTAGTACTCCTAGGAGAATATTTTAGTTTTTGCCTACATATTTTTGCATCTCACACTTTTTGTCATTGGCGACAGCTGATGGACTTGCTTTTCTCATTCTTGGAGCCAGACCGCTCTCAGAGTGCCATGTTGGCAGGATATTTCAGTAAGGTATTGAATGATTTTGTGACTTTTTTGGGTTAATATTCTGAGAGCTGTGAATTTTTTGTATCCCATCTTATCTTGAATTTTTTGAGGTGTTCTAGGTTGTTGTATGCCTTATGTTGCGCAAGACAGTCCCGCTGATGAACTATGTAAAAGTAAGTACTGATATCAAGTATTTAATTTGGTACTAGTGCTTCCTGTTAGTTGATTTTTTTTACCAATTAAACGCATATGGTTTGAAACCTTATTACTCAAAGTTGTATAGGATTATGTATTTTATATCCAATATGATTTTTCTTGATATCGGTATAGTATTTTGAGTTCTGAAATCTTTGATTTGTTTCGTCAAAATAACTTGTTTCTGACTTTGTTCTCTCAGGCACATCAAGATGTTTTCCGAAAGCTGGTAGATCTCATTGGAATAACCTCCATTATGGAGGTTGGTGTTAATACTTGTACAATATTTAAGTTTTATAAATATTTATCTGATGCTGCGGGTCTTGTGTATTTGTTCTGTATAATTATTTGACTTTCATTGACCAGGTTTTGGTTCGAATGGTCGGTGCTGATGACCATGTGTACCCAAATTTCTTGGACGTAATCCAGTGGTTAGCAGATAGTGACTTGTTGGAGATGATTGTGGAGAAGCTGCATCCATCTGTAAGTTCAGAGCTCCACTTCGTTTAACCTTTAGGTTATATCTATTAATTTAGTTGTTGCCGTTTCAAGTTTTGGTTTGCCAGCATGCCTGGCTTGTCACTTGTTGTCGCTGTCATGTTTGCTCATTTAATGACTGTGATTGTGATTAAACTGTCTTTTGATCTTTTGCATGCATCAGAATCCCCCTGAAGTCCATGCAAATGCTGCGGAAACATTGTGTACTATATCCCGGAATCAACCATCAGCCCTTGCAACAAAACTGTCCACTCCAAGGTTTTACATCATTTCTGATTTACTTCTTGTTTTGTTAGTATTCAAATGCTAACTTGTACTCCGACTTATTTTGCAGCTTTGTTGTGAAAATTTTTGAGCATGTTCTGGAAGAGTCTGAATCAAAATCTGGCCTCGTACACTCGTTGTCTGTATGCATTTCTTTGCTAGATCCAAAAAGATCTGCTTTGCCACCGTTGTTCCATTCCTTCAGGAATCAGCAATTTTACGAGTCTCGTATTCCAGTCGATCCTGACACTATCAATGCAATGCTGCCTAAATTGGGTGAGCACATGAAGTGTCCATTGAATTCAATTTCAATCTTACTTTTTAATATATATAAGTTGATTGGAATATCTTAGTCAGCTTTTTTGAAGGGAACCATTGAAACTTTTAGACAGTAAAACTTCAGGATCTGAATTAAATTAACATCAAAATATTTATGTCAAAGATGCTCACTTTGGATCTTGAAGGTTGAGTTTTACTAACATTTTGATACGGGCTAGTGATTTAGGCCATGTACATGTCGAAGAAGATGAAAATTTAAATTCAGCTTTGAATTATTTTGTAATTCATGCCCAGATAACTTTCTGTCACGTGGTTCAGGTGACTTGCTCGTGCTTTTGAATGTTTCTTCTGATGAGAGAGTGTTACTGACAACCTACGGTGTACTGAGGCCACCTCTAGGAAAGCATCGGCTTAAGGCAAATTTCTTTCTTAATGAGCATGTTGGGAGTTTTAGATGCGTAAATTTTCACATATTTTGATATTGATACTCTCTGCTCTTGTTATTCAATTATTTTCAGATTGTTGAGTTCATAGCAGTTTTAATAAAGACTGGCTATGAAGTCTCTGAGAATGAACTGGTTAGCTCAGGAACCATACGTCGAATTCTTGATCTGTTCTTTGAGTAAGCTCTGAACTTTTTGTTGCTAAGCATAAAATTACTGTGTTGATTTGCATGCTCAACCTACATCTTTATTAGTGTGTCAGTAACATGGACTAAGAGCATCTTGGTGTGTGTGCTCCGTTCTGCAGGTATCCATACAACAATTCTTTGCATCATCATGTAGAAAGTATCATCAATTCATGCCTGGAAAGTAAGAATGTCAGCACAGTTGATCATCTCTTGAATGATTGTGATTTGATTGGAAAGTTTCTCCATACGGATAAAGATCCCATCCTTCCTAGTGACGCTAACAAGGTAAATACCTTGATCGAGATGGAAGGCATGACTATGTGACTAATGGAATTAAGAGATCATGATTTGAAAGTGGATCGTTGATAGTTCTTTATTGATTTGTAGTTGTAGCCCATACATTTCGTTATGGTATTGTTGATTATATTAAAACTGAGGGCATACCCACAGAAACTTTTTCATCAGGCTTTAAGTATGATAGTTATGGAAGCTCATGGCAGAATTTTTCATGGTAAATGCATTAGCTACTTTTTCGCTTCATGGCACTGCTCCCTGCTTCTTATAGGGGAATATTGTATGAATTGTTCTGTTTGCGTGACTACTGAGATTCATGTGTTCATAGCTTTCAACTTTGTTTTAATCTTGCAGCCGACTCTGCCAGCTTCTGGAAAGCAGGCCCCGCGTACTGGAAATATTGGCCACATAACACGAATTGCCAATAAGATGGCACATATGGAAAGCAGCCACAGCTATATCCAATCATGCCTTAAGGTATGGATAAGGTCGGATGAATCGGGTGGTACATTACTTTTTTTTGGATTCTTATAATAAGTTTATTATTCAGTTCCTGCACTTGTCTTGTTAGTGTTCCATCAAATGTACTTCTGTAAGAAAAATAATGGTAGGCTCATAAACTGGGATGTTTCCTTGATCTTTTTTGTTTAGGGTGTTGCTAATTTAGCTTTAGGAAGACGGATTATCATCTAGTGAACACGTCAACTGCTTACCCGGTGCTTCAACCTTCAATTTTGATTCTCTCATTTTCAATTCATTGTTGTAATATCTTGGTAATAGCAAAGTGGCAGACTTTTGTGTATCTTGCCATATCCATCAGTTATAATGTCAATAAGCCCCCCAAATATTTATGTTCTTGACACGTATATCAATTCTTCAATCGTGTAGTATTACAAAATGTTAAGTTCACACTTGCTCATTGGATTAGCATGTTATCATGATCATATTGGCCTCATTCTCTAAAGATGAGTGTCAGCTACATGGACCAAACAGCCAAAATTCAATAGAACATTTACTGTCATTATACTTAAACTGTGTAATGCATCATTTATAATATGGGCTTTACCGTAGTTTGGTATGGGAATTATTATTTGTAATTTGATTGTTTTCTTTACATTCATTTCAAAATATTAATGATTTTAATCATTCTAACAAGATTCTGTATATTATTTCATAGGAAAACGGTGCCTGGAATGAGTGGAAAGATACTGTTCTTAAGGAACGTAATGCTGTTGAAAACGTTTACCGATGGGCTTGTGGGTATGTCTCTTCGTTTTAAACGTGTTATGTTTTAACATAACGTTTTACTATTCAGTATGGAGTTACGTACTTGTATTCATATTTTATGGATTTACACTGTTGGCTAGAATATTCTTGTTGGGTATTTTTGGAATCCACTTCGCATAACAAGTACAACACTTGAATATTGTCTTATTTTAGTTGATAATTGAGTCTTGATCATGCACATTTTGCGAGTTGAACTTGTTGTCCAGTCTAGAGAATGATGATGATCCACCGTTGTTTTCTGGTATGCAAACAGACGACCAACTGCACTGCAAGATAGGACAAGAGATAGTGATGAGGAAGATCTTCATGACAGAGATTATGACATAACAGCGTTAGCAAACAATCTTAGCCAGGCATTTCGATACAGGATAAATGAAGATGATGATGGGGAAGAGGTATTTATTTGATTTGTCACATTTTTACACCGTGTCTGATTGATAATTTCAATGCATTTCACTAATTATCATGAAAATTATGCTGATGACAGGACCAGGCAGCCCTTAACCGAGACGATGAGGTAACATCTTTTCATTCAATTGCATTGGACAATCATTTTGACGTTATATTTCATCTTGGACTATGTTCTTTTGAAAGTTTCTAAAGCACTGTGTAACCTGATCGCTGTGTATGATGAAAAACGCGCAGGATGTCTATTTTGATGATGAATCTGCTGAGGTAGTGATATCATCACTCAGACTTGGTGATGACCAGGGGAGGTAGGCAGGCTTGATGTTTGTTTGATCATCTGTGTTTCTACTTTGTCGGAATAAGTGGAACATGATTTCTGTTATGGTTGGAATTTGGATGGATGGATAGATAAGTCAGTACTTATATGTGTAACTGGGTTTTGCTATTAGCTGGTAGGAAAGAATGTTAGGAGATAACATCTTTAGTAAAATGCTGAAGTTGCTCATTTTCCAAAATAGGTTATTCTTCTGAATTCTTGCTGGTTGAGAGTTACATGTGAGGCCTGTAGTGAGGTGGTATAACTTCCATGAGACCAGTAACAGATGGATTTTCCCTCTTGTAAAATTGATTGCTCATCTTCTGAGCTTGGAGCATCCATTACAAGTGTTGAGAATCCAGAGCCATTGCTAATCATCTGTGGCATCTAATAATCTTTTGGTTGATTTTTGTTTTTGTGTTTGCCATTGTGATTTTTAATTCCATTTTGAATTTTGGTATTGCAGTTTGTTTACCAATTCAAATTGGTTTGCATTTGACAATGGGTTTGGTAGTGCTGCTGTTAGCACATCGCAGTCGCTGGCAATTGATGAGATTAATCTGAATGAAAATGCAAATGATGAAAATGCAAGTGATGATGAGGTGCTCATTGAAGAGGATGAGGAGATGAATAAAAGCAAACAGATGACAAACCAGGAATCTAATCCTCATTCTGTTGTTGACGGTGAACGTGTGGACAGTACTTCAATGAATGAGCGGAACTCAGGCCTGGAGAATGGGGATGCCAGCACATCTAATGATGACACCCCTTTTCAGTTCAGTGTTCCTGGAAATAACTTGGTATCTGAAGATAGACCCGTATCTGATTGGGCAGGATGGGGCGAATCACCAGATCCTCAAGTTGATGGGTCCAGTGTGGATCCTTTTGTTACCGGTGGCGATGAAGTTTCTGCTCTACCAGCAGAAAAACCTACTCCTACACTGCCTAATGGCTCCGCTGATCCTGTTGTGGATAGCCGTCATGCGGGCGCTACTGCCCCTTCAGTGTTTGAAGAGGATGTTGAATTTGTTGGTGTGGAAGTAGAAGGCGCGGAGAAGGCAATGGAGAGAGCCTTGAAAGAGGGAATAGTTGGAGAAGCTGGAGCGTTAAAGAGGAGCGCCTTGCCTAAAGCTTTTGAGAGTGAAAAACCTGTTGAGAATGATACGACAAACAAAGAATTCAATGACACAAACTTCTGGAAAGTTGATCAAGAGGTTAGTGTTCTCGAGTAGCCCACAATGTAACGGGATTGACCATCTGATCCTAGAGCTTGAATCCAAATTCAGATCTCACAAACCCTCTGCAGCTGCTAACGACTTCCACAAGCAAAAGGTCACTCATTACTAATGTACAGTAGTTTTGTACGATGGGAATGGACCTGACTGGACTGCTGGTAGTGTGTGGATATTTACTTAGCTGTAACTGTAGCTTTTCATTATTTATGGCCTCAGTTTGTTCCCGACTTTCTGTGTTTGGTCACCACCCGATCATATTTACCTGGACAGCTTCGTATCTTGTATGAACTTGTTCTCATGGTGCTTAATTTATGTCTTTCTTTCTTTCGCCCTACTTCGTATCTCGAATCAGCACTGTCTTTATAAAAATGAAGTTGTAGCTTTCTCAGACTTGGCAGACAAATCGGTTTGTATGACAATGACATTAATGCAACTTTATCCCATTCAACTCAAGAATTCTTCTATATATATATATATAGCTCAGGTCAGAGATTCTTCACCGCTAAGTCTTCCAGATAAATAAATAAACCCTTTACAACAAAACATCTCTCGCTCTACCATTTCGATCCAACATGATGACAGCAAGGGATTCCTTCGAGCGGTTCAACGACACCTGGCTGGAGCACCTCCGCCACCTGGTCGCCCAGCTCACCTCTGCCCCCTGCCCGCCCACCACGCCCGACCACAACCGCGCCATCCGCGACCTCATCCAGAAAGTCGTCGACCACTTCGCCGATTACCACCGCACCAAGTCCTCCGCCGCGGACGTGCTCACCGTCTTTGCCGCCCCCTGGTCCACCTCCCTCGAGCACTCCCTCCACTGGATCACCGGGTGGCGCCCCACCACCCTCTTCCACCTCCTCATCACCGAGTCCTCCTCCCTCTTCGCGTCCCGCATCCTCGACATCCTCCGCGGCGTCAAGACCGGCGACCTCGGGGACCTCTCGCCCTCCCAGTTCGGCCGCGTCAGCGAGCTTCAGTGCGAAACAGTAAGCTTCGTTAATTAGGGTTTTACTTTTGTCAAGATGTGTTGCACTGAACAATAGAGAGTTAGCTTAGAGTATAATTAAACCTAAAATTTTAAATTATAAATGATATGATTTTTTATGGCTCAATAATGTTTTAGGTTTTTAAACATTTTATTTAGGATTCTTAAGATTAAACATGAGAAAATTAGGTATCTCATAATATTTTATGTAAGTTAAATCAAACTACATAATTTCCAGAGATATAGAATTTGAAAGTTTTAGTGTTTACGGGGTTTAGGGTTCAGTGTTTCATCAGTTTTTCACTATTTTTAAAGTGATTTTAAGATTTTATGGAATGTAACTTCAAAGCAGACAAACAATTTGCCGATTTTAAGAAATAAATAATAATGTTAATTAAATAAGAATCATCATATTTTGGTGAAATTCATAACTTTTTTGATAAAATCACACCGATTTTCGCTTGCCTGCCGTAAATTGTTTGGTTAATATTTTTGGATTTTTGAAATTTAGTGTTTATAATAGATTTTCATGGATTATAATGTTCATGTTTGGTTTAGGAAATTCTGTGAGAAAATGAAGAAGAAATATTTTGTCTGAATGAAAAAAATTGGGGTAACAAAAATTAAAATAGAAATGTAGTGAAAATTTTGATTAAAATAAATATTTTTCTTTTAATTTTCCAGATAAAAGAAAAATAAATCCAATGGTACTAAGTTTTTCTCTAAAAATACATAAATGGCCTGAAATTTTTGAGTGACAGGTGAGGGAGGAGAATGAGATCTCTGAAGAGCTGGGAGAGTGGCAGGAAGACATGGGGGACTTGCTGGAGCTGGCCCGCAGCGGCGGAGGCGGGGTGGCGGCGGTGCTGGAAGGAGGGAGAATGGAGAGGCTGGGGAGGGTGATGGAGAAGGCGGACGAGCTGAGGATGAAGACGTTGAGAAGCGTGGTGGAGCTGCTGACACCGCAGCAGGCGGCGGAGTTCCTGATAGCGGCGGCGGAGTTGCAGTTCGGGATCAGAGGGTGGGGCCTGAATCAGAACACGACGCGCCGACACGCATGAGCCGACACTCTCTCTCTGCATGCACGCCACGTAATATCATCGGCTTTTTCCTTTTTTTTATTATTATCACACACTCACTTCATTAATTACTTGTGTTTTTTTTTTCCAAACCGAATTTTTTAAAAACTTTAATTTCCTACCATCTATTTATCGAGAAATTGATGGATGAACACATTAAATCACCTGGGGACCGCTAATGAGACACGGTGTCACATGACCGTAGTTATAAAAACCGGACCGGTGAAGGGTCCGGTTTCTGGTTCACAGGTTGAACCAGCCGGATTGATCGGTTGGACCGCCGGCCGAATTAAAAAAAAAGAAATTACTGAAATAAATTATATATAATTAATACACAATTAAAATATAGGGTAAACTACAAAAATATACCACGAACTACCGTCCATTTTCAAATTAAGTACCGAACTTTTAATTTCTTCAATTTCAGTACCGAACTTTTTAATTCTTCAATTTCAGTACTATACACTTAATAAAATGAGAAATTAACATGAAATATGAGAATTAGTTTGTAAGTCTAACTCTTTAGCTAGAATTTAAAACTTGCATAAACATATCGGACCCAACATATGTTTTTTTATATAAATTTTTTCATTTTATTAAGTGTATAGTACTGATATTGAAGAATTAAAAAGTTCGGTACTGAAATTGAAGAAATTAAAAGTTCGGCACTTAATTTGAAAATGGACGGTAGTTCGGGGTATGTTTTTGTAGTTTACCCTAAAATATAAAATTTGGTAGCACAATTGGAAGATTTGTTGTCTCATTAGGTCCGAGTTCGAACCCACCACCTAGATTCGGTTCGTCTGATTATTTCCAGTTCTCCATGCCGGTATGAATATGTGATTCAGACCGGAATGATAGTGTCAAATAGAGAATTGTTACTAGTAAACAAAGAGAGGAATCAAGCATGAAGAAATTCGAATCCTACTGAACAAGTTTGAACCAATCAAAATGAAAAGGGAATAACGACACCAAACAAGTCGAAATTTCCATCCTAAAACCTTAGTAACTACTACAACACCAAGCATCAAGAACCAAACATTCGAATCTCTCTAACCCTAATTGCCTCACAAACCTAAATGAAAACATGACGGACATAATCGTATGCTTATCTGACACAGGCGGAACACTACCAAAAAAAAAAAAAACTCTCATGGTTTTCCAGTGAAGAGTAACTAACGGCGGCGCTATACATACTTTTTTCGATCAGTTGCGAACACTTTTTTTTGATAATTTATTGTTTAGTGTCTCTCGCCAGTTTCACCAAACAACTTTTCCGATCGTTTTCCGATCAGTTTTCAGTCAGATTCTTCTGTCTGATATTTTGTGGTCAATTTGCGTCCACATCTCAATCAAAATAAGTTGTGGTCTTTCCCGACTTATTTTTCGTGCTACAAATTAAAAAAATTCAAAAGATTCAAATGATGTCAGATGTCTACAGAGGAAAAAATTGAAGAGTTCAGCTTTAGAGAGAATATGACGATGAATGGTGTCCCAGAGTTAATGCACGGGTTTGTTATGTGACTCGAGTAAAAACTTGATGATATTTAGGTGTTTAAATATGAAGAAGTAAGTCTCTGTTTCCAAATCAATGTGCTATTTTGTATCATTATAAGATCAAATAATTAATCAAAAAGTCATATGAACTCACAACTAGAAGAAATCACAACTAGAAGAAATAAACACATTGACAAAAAATAGAGACTTAATTCCTCATAATCAAACGCTTAAACTATTATCAAATTTTAACCCGAAGCACGTAACAAACTTGACATAAACCTAGTTCCTCGGCTGCTTGACCCCTACCTAGTCAGTCAACTCAACACGCAGGGTCTTCTCCTTCGTCCAGATAGGAGCAGAAGGATGCATTGTTGCAACTTTTATTTATAATAATAATCTTCTTTACTTATACTCAAATACTTATATATCTAACTTAAAACAAAAAAACATTCAAAGTCATACATTCATGCTTATAATCAAGCATAAACATAAATATTCTTAACATATTCATGTCAAAGTATTGTTAGGCTAAGTTAGGCTACCTACTGTCAAAGTTAGGCTACCCACTCCAAGACTTTAAATATCCCAAATCATGTATATAAACAACTTAAGATCAATGAACAAAATGTCTTTCATCATTTTATAACATGGTATCAGAGCTTATCTCTGTCGATCCATCTACTCTCATTAAGATTAGATAATTTTTTTTCAGCCAACGTTGTTTCATCCTTCAATCTCCCTTTCAGTCAAAAAAAAAAAAAAAAACTTAACTGCTGGTACGGCAGGAGCACCCCATCATCTTCTCCTCCTCCTCGGCTCATCGACTCCAGTCCTCTGTCTCAACCACGACGGCTTCCGCCTCCTCCGCGTCAAGACGGTCCTCTTCGAACCTGACTGAAACATCGTCGTGTGGACCGCCCGCGACGCCAGCCCTTGCTCCTGACCCGT
>NQLW01000008.1:3627390-3680824 GCA_002312845.1 Kalanchoe fedtschenkoi
CCCAAAAAGGTCATGAACTATCACTATTTACCCAATTGTGGTCAGAACTAACACAACTTTGAAAAAGGATGTAATGAAAAAAAATTGGATTGATTTTATAAACTAAAATTTACCATTACATTTCTAAAGTAATATTATTATAAAATTTATATTTATGTGCAAAAATTACGTTATTTGATTATCAAAATAAATTATATCGTTTTGCACACATAAAGAAAATGACGTCTTTTGATACCAAACAACGTAACTTTTACACACAAAATCTAAGTCTTATAATAATATTAGTTTTGGAATGTAATGGTGAAATTTATTTTAAAAAATCAATGTAATTTTTTTTCATCGCACCCTTATTTGGAAATCGTGCTAGTTTTGACCGCAATTGGGTAAGCGGTGGTAATTCAGGGCCTCTTTTGAGTTTTTTCCTTTTTTTTATGGTCAGATGTCACTCACCCTTTCATCTTGCATCTATACGCATTGCGGATTAGTTCACACACACTACTAGCGTATCTAAACACGCAACGGTACCAACATAACGTTACAAATAGAAGAAATTTTTAGATGGACACAGTCCACCACGTGAACTATGATCACACCCAGTTAGATCGTGACACCTCATTATTATTCGCTGTCATGTCATACACCATCTGGACAGACTATAAACCTGCAGCCAAACACGTAATATGCAGCCAAACACTCCATAACAATCAAAACACAACCACCACATATCCATCGCTCTTCCTAAACCCTAACGAGTGAAGAAGCACTTCTCACGTTCTCGCCATATCCCTTCTCATCAGACATACACCTCATCCCTTCTCTTCAAGCTTCAAATCCGGCTTCTCAAATATCTGTTGCTTTATCAATTCCAACCTCAAACCCTTATTCAACAGCTTTTAGTTGAACGGCAGATCTGCACAATGAGAAGGCCTAAGAGCAGGAACCCTTGCTTGCAGCTCGAGGGGCAATTGAAGATGGTATGTGTGTGTTACTTGATGTAGATGATAAAATCGCTTCTTGGAGTTCAATCAATTCCAAGATGGTGAAGGTCATTTAGAGCGGAGAAGACATTTGAAGGGGTGGCTGCCTCACTTTGATTCACTTGGCAAATTTTGTCAGACTGCTGGGTTGATAGTTGAAGATGATATGGTAGTTCTGCGCCTGTTTTCTCTTCCTGAAGGATGAAGGCTGCTCACGCGATATATTCGTCTCCTACCGGTTGATGACCTCACCTCATCTCCTATCCATGGTCAATTTAAGCCATTTGAGTTTTCTGTTTGACGGCCTTCATACGAATTCTAGAGCAGTCTTGCAAGTGTTATTGTATCTTCTGTTATTTTTTAGTTGGGAGGGTGGATCCACGCAAAGCAGGATTCAGGAGAAATGTCCTCATTTGTTCTTCTAATTAATCAAGAGTAGCATGAGATTGACATTGTAAAGTCTCATTATATTTGTATGACCTCTTCTGAGTTACTACAAGTTATAGATTTAGCTAACGCTTTTATAGTTGTATCATTGGTATCCGATATCTTTTGTACATATTTGAGCAATGGGAAACTCAGATTTGAAACCTGTTTATACTGAAATTGCTACTCAACTAAATTTTTACTGTTCTATTTTGATAGTAAGCTGTAATAGTAAGTTAGCAGCTATACAACAGAAAAAATCTGAAATAAAGTAATTGGAACCACATATATGGAATCTGTTTTCACTACCTGCCTATATTTGAACTTATTTCAGTTTCCAGTTATATGTACATATATGTCAGCAGCTATACAACAAAATTAAAAGACAATTGTCAAGAGATAAATATAACAGCATTGATTTTCATTAAAATGCTAATTCCTGCTGGACAATCTGTAACTAAACAGATAATCAAAAACATCAACATTGATTGTTATGAACATAACAACATAGCATCATCAGGTAGTCTTTAAGTAATACTTAAGAGTGATCTGTAACTAGATAGATAATAAAAAATGGATTTCTGCCCAACCATTGCACACTTTCACCATGAAAACAAAAAGAATAACTAATCAAAAGTGACTCAAAACTTCAAGCATTTCATCATTGAACTTCATGTTTTATCTTCATCTCAGCTTTTCATCAATACATTTCTGCAAATATAAATTAAAACAGGATCAGTACTAGAATCAGTTCAATTTACCAATTATAATAAAAATAATTGGTTTTGCCTGTGTCACTAATTGGAACTCCTTGATAAATTTTACGAAAGTTCAAATACTTGAACAATTTATCTTTGCAGCAGGTTTTGTCCTAGATTCCAAGATGATGTTGGCTGATGGTAAGTCAAAATCTGAGAATATGAATAATTTGCTAATTGTTCCGCTACTGTACAAGTACAAGGCAGCATCTCAGATTTCTGATGAATTGGTTTAACTTTTCCTACAAAAAAAAAAACATCAGCAAACAATTAATTTTACAAAATGGTGTGTCCAAACTAAAATTATTTCATTCATGAAATGTAATTATAAAATTAATATAAAATTTGTTACTTGTAATCTCCATTTGTTGTGATATCTTTCGTTTACTCGTTTCAAAGTGTCCCTTCAATCTTTTCTTAGAGCCTCCTTTACATTTGATTCGAACCAGATCTAAAATTGAAATGACTTGATTTTCCTTATCCTCAAGACTAATAATTTTCTTCAGTGGCTCCCTGGTGGATTTTGCACCATTAACTAGGTCTAACAAATCAGTTTCCATTTTATCCAGCCCACATATAACTATTTCTCTCGCTTGAATATTTGACTTGATTTTTATTACATGGTTATATGTATATCTCATTGCACGATTACAGTACAATGTCCATGGCTCCAAATTAGCTTTTGGATGCACCGAAAAATTGTGGAAATGAGATATCTTTCTTGCATCCTTTGTCCAACGTTTCATTATGTATTTATCGGGAATCATTGTCATATTTTTCATGGTAAGAGCCTTCATAGAATGAGAACAAAGCCACCCTATTGACTTAAACTTTTTATAGGAGCATGAGATCTCCATCGAATCAGTGTTAAAGAGCACTATGTGCAGTTTTGTTCCCACACTTTGCAGCGTGATTTCAAACTTGTACAAAGATCCTTCGCATATGATATTAGTACAAGTTGTAGCATCAATTCCATCAAGGTATTCCTCTTGAAACTTACTAAATACCTTTTGTGTATAATGTCTAGCGGCTTGTTTCAAGATTTGCCTGTTCTTGATAAGGCGTGTAGGCTCAGTTTGGCAGCAATGAAAATCATCTTCCGTCATTTTGTCGCCACCTCTCCACCATGTCTTCAAAAGCAAGAGTAAAATTTGTGAGATTGGTTGTACCATCAACAAAGACATTCCAAACATTATTTGTGCTTTCACTCCTTTGTGAAGACCTAACACCAGTATCAAAAGTATCTCTGTTAAAATCGACTGATTACTTATGTCGAATCTTGAACATGAGATTTAACCATTTATGCTCTCTTATCTCTGGATGTAAAGTCACCATTTTCATCCATAACATATCAAATTCTTCTTCTGAGTCGCAGTCGTACATACATTTATTCCATAAACCGTAGAAAACTCTATCTGATTTAAGGTTCGAAGATGAGAAGGAGCATTTTTTGAGATATGCCATAAACATAATCGATGATGAGTGTCTGGAAAAACCTCTTTGATTGTTTTTGCCATTGCCTGGTCTCCATCAGTAAAAATTGTTTTTGGATGCTTCATGTCCATTGACTTTAAGAAGGTTTCAAAGAGCCAAATGAAAGTTTTAGTAGTCTCATCTTGTATGAAAGCACAACCAAATACCACATTCTGCATATGATGATTGATTCCAATGAAAGGGGAGCAAATTAAGTTATACTTATTTGTTCGGTAAGTAATGTCAAACACTATCACATCCCCGAAGCAATTATAGTCTTCCTTGGATCTAGCATCTCGCCAAAAAAAGTTACACATTCTGTTCGCTTCATCTAGTTCCACATCCCAGTAGAATAGACCTTCGGAAATGGATCTTTTCCTAAAATGGTTCACTAGAATTGTTGCATCTCCATTCTCAATCACAGACATTTTCTTCATTGATAAATGATTATAGCAATCCTTTTGCAGAAAACCCAAATTTAGCGCACCGCCAGCAACCTTGTACATAAATGAATATGCATCAATAGGCCGAATTCCTGAATTTACCATTTGCTCGATTACTTCACCTTTGTCTTTTGAAACATTTCGTGCTGATCTAAGGAAGTGTCTCTCCCAAGTTTTAGCAAGTTGATGATTATGTTCTTCGCTAAGAAACTTCACTTTCCAATTTCAATTGCCATCTATGTTAAACTGAACCATGGCTCCGAATCCCGTTCTTGTTTTAGGTTTATGATAACTGACGAGATCAGACGGCTGTCCATTCTTGAATCCTTATTTGGCACAATAACAATGTTTTCAGCAGAGTATTTTAGTCCCTCGATAATAAGCTTGTTTACCTCGTCTTACACTGAACCCCAAACTATGTGCATAATCACAATCCAAATCATAAGCTTCTTTTTCACTGATCACAACTTTACATTTTAACTCTCTTCCCAATTCACTAATATTGACTTCTTCATCATTTGAATCAAAAATAACTTTATCATGACAATTGACTTCATCTTGTTTGTCACTTTCTTCTTCTGTAGCTTTTTGTAAAATTTCATGTTCAGACATAATATTTCTGCCATCAGAACAAAAAAATAGAAATTAGTGATTGCAATGCTGCACTTCTGTGAACAGTAAATTTTCTGCCTCTCACAAATTAATGTCATACATATTTCTACCATCCAACTTAAAATCACAGAATCTTGTATCACATTAGAATTAGAACTCAGAAAAATCATTGAGCAAAAAATAAGACTCAGGAAAACCACCATCAGAGATTCTGCAGCCAAACATACTTGGAGAAATTGATTTCCGATTTTGTCGTCTTGAATTGTCTTCATGAGAATCCAATTCCCGATTTCTTAGCGACAATGGCGATGGTGCGCTCCAATGTATTTTGCGGTAGATTGGACTTGGTTGACAAGAGGATGGAAACTTGAATTGACACTGTGTGTTTATGCTTTTCGCGCGATATGAGTGAGTGTGTTTGGCTGCAGATTGCGTGTTTGGCTACAGGTTTGTAGTCTGTCCAGGTGGTGTATGACATGATGGCAAATAATGAGGTGTCACGATTTTATTGGGTGTGACCACAGTCACGTGGTGGACTATATTCACCCACAAATTTTTCTATAAATAGAACTCGAGCTTAGTAATTTGACGTTCTTCAACAGCATTCAAATCCACTATATCAATGCTCTGTCTTTACATGTCTCCAGCAACCCGCATCAAAACCGGTCAAATCAAATAGTAGTTAATTACAATAACAAACATTAATCACTCCAGTAAGTAGTGTTAGTAATACAACCATGTTTACTGTATTAAACTAATCAGACGCCACTTAGTAAAACCAACGGCTAAAACACACGAATTACCTCCAAATTCTCGGGAGTAAGTACATAGTTAGTGATATTTTGAGTCCAACAAAAACACACGACTTTCCTTGTTTCGAGGTTGCGAACTTCATGTTACACGCAGGAACAGTTGGCGAATTGTCACGAGGCATTTTTAATTACCAGACCCCTTTGCAATGGCCGCCGTTCACGTCACGCTATGTCTCGCAATCCATAATGAAGGATATATTGAAGAGTAAAGAACACTATTTATTCTATAATTATTTAATGGAAATTTTTTTTTAATTATTTTAAGGAATTCAGAGATTTTTATTTTTTCTTTTAAGAACGGGCTTAACTTCTGACCAAATATATACGTGGTGATCCAGTCACTCTTGGGTGCCACGGGAATAGATACTCTCGTTTGCGACGTCGTTTTGATTTTGATGAAATACGACGTCATTTTTCTCGTTTTCTGCCTCAACTGATGAATATAGAAGCACAACTGGTGAATATTCATCAGTTGTGCTTATATATTCATCAGTTTTGTTTATATATACGACTGGTGAATATAAAAGCATAACTGGTGAATATTCATCAGTTGTGCTTATATATTCACCAATTGTTGGTCAACTGGTGAATATAGAAGCACAACTGATGAATATTCATAAGTTTATAAGTTGTAATTTTATATTCACCAGCTGCGCTGCTATATTCATCAGTTGTGCTTATATATTCATCAGTTGTTTTGATCGAACACGGTGTATTTAATGTGTAACACATAAAACGATGTCTTTTTCATTAAAAATTAAACAACATCGCACACGAGAGCACCTACTCCCAGAGCACCCAAGAATTTGCGATACAAATTCACTTAACCCACATGAATTAATGCAAACATATTCATATCATTTTATAATGTAATTATTTAAAATTTGTTGTGAATCATCTCTCACAGTAATTCAATATAAATTATTTAACAACACATTTTGTCAACAGCATGAACTTATATTTATATGCTATAAATGTAATGCATATTTAAAAATGAAACATTTTTAATAAAATTCTTAATTATTTAAATTATTCATTTTCTAATAAGAATTTTAATTTATCCCTTTCTAAACATGAATATGTAATTGATGATCATAAATATATAATCGATAAATTTGATGAATATAAAACTTATGTATGCATGACTATCGAATTGTTAAAGCTCAAAATGCTTAACAAATGAATATAAAAATACAAAATTTGTTGAATTTTTTATCGATTTTTTATTTTGTTTAAATTATTTAAATTTTTATTTTGAATTGTTGAGAATTACGTTTCTTAGAAATTATTATAAATCTTTTGCACTTACTAATAAATTTTTTAACTGTACAAATTAGACTGCATTATATTAAACTGAACATGATTTTCTTGTGAAATCACCCATCTCGGCTCGGATGACGGTTGTCGGTTCATTTGGTCTTCATGTTACAACAACGGGGTCCGCCGCACGGATGGGTTTGAACATGTCACAACTCACACGTCTACTCGTTTTATTTTACTTTTTTTTTTGTTATTATTAACAGCGACATTTAATTTATTCCCTATAAAAATGTAAATTTTAATTTGCAAATAGCATTAATAATGAAGAGATTCTCATATTAAATATGAAATTAAAACACTGATTAAGAAGTAGTACTTAATTGCGCATTTTACGCTTTAACAACCAACACAAAAGGTGGTGATTCGTTTGCATGTGTAATTTTTTATTGAATTAATTATTTTTTAAAATTACAATTAGTTATACTAAACCTAATACGTCAGCATGGTCGTGATTAGGGATGACTTTTGGGGCAACCGCATGGGCGGGCACCGACAGCGATCCCGAGGATAGCTCCCGTGCGGGTAGGGTCTAGAGATTGTTGGTGGGCCTAGCCCTATAAAGCCTCTTCTTGTCTCAAGCCCAGGCCCATCCATGCTCCATCTAACGAAGAAATAATCCCCAATAACCTAAAATAAAAAGAATGCGTTATTTGAGCCCATGTTGCAAGTATTAACAGTATTTATAATATTCAAAAAATTTAAAATTTTATTATATTATTTATTATATGGATGAAGCTCACATGATACATTATGACAGATAATCTATTTGCGGATCAATTTTCATATTCCCGCAATAAAATATGTCATTTGTTCTGATAACAAGAATCAAACTCAGTAGCGAATTGGGTAGAAACGAGCGGGTTTACTGCATGATACGATAATTATAATCTCGAGTTTTGTGATGTTAATTTGACCCCAAAATATGCATCGACTTCTGAACCTCCTAATGTTTAAATTTATATGATGCTCGCGTTAGAGAAATTCTTTTCATTAGCTTGACGCAAAAGTGATAACGTTGGATAGACAGTGAGGACAGATGTGCATTCAAAAAATTTTAAAAAAAAAATTAAATAGTTATAAAATCTTTAAAATATTAGCAAAAATATTTTTTTTATGAAATAGCATAAAATCATTAAGTTTTTTTTAATCTAATTCAGATCATCTAGCCGGCAATCCAACAACCCAATCCGAACTCTCGACATTAAAAGTAAAATAATTAAAACAAAACAAACACATGGGAATATTTTTGACCTATGTTTTTTCATCCCAAATTAACATTTCGGTTCCCGCCATTGATGTTTGTGAGACATGAAATTTGTATTCAGATACAACGGGAAGACTCGATCCGTTAATCAAATTGAATTGTTAGGAGGTTAATTGAATCAAATTAATCACATGGTAAAAGTTTCTATTGATAACTGGAAGAACTAGAATCGGTCAATTCAATTATAGTTAAGTATTAAATTAATCAAAATTAAACCAACAAAATTAATATATTTATAGATAAATTTATGTTTATTTAATTAATTAAATTTTCAAATAATTTGATTAACCAAATAAGCCAAACTCATAAATTTTTCTTAACAGAATTAACTAAAATTTTCAATATACTCTATAATTAATTAATTAGTTGAATTAACCGAACCAAGTAAATCAGTTTCACAGATATTTGTGTTTAATTTGGTGGATGGAATATGAATGGATGGAAATGATGTTAAATACAAGCCAACAAAGACATTTAAGATGTGTTCGATTTAAGGACAGGAAAGCGTGCACGTGTGATTTTTGAGAGCAACAAAAAAGGCGAGGGACATGCTTTTGTCTGCTGGATCGCACGTGAAAACATTTCATTTATTCATTTTTTATATTATTTTTTTAAGACGACTTCAACAATTTAAAAAAGGTTGAAACTTAAAAGTTAAAACCACTCCTTCCAACGCTCTCCGAGTCTCCGTTGTCCCACCGCCACCATCTACACGTGTGGGCGTGTGATCCAATGTTGTCTGTTCTCTGTTCGACCCCCAATAGATATTACAAATTGAATTCAATGGTATCAGACTGCGATAAAATTAAATTTAGTTAAATTAAATTTAGATAAATAAAAATTACTCGCGTAGAAAAACCCTTAATTTTTTATTGAAATGATTTCATAATTTTTCGAGCACAAAATCGATGTGAGAGTTGAGTTTAATTAATATAAGTCAAACGCTATCCATTTGAATTAAAGAGAACAAACCATGAAATTCTGTTTGATTTTAATACAATAGAAAAAAAATTTAGTGGAAGTTTAACAAACTCAATGTTTACACAAAAAAGTTAGAAGAAAAAATTTAATTAAATTCAAGAGTGTTATGACAATTTTCTTATAATTCTTTGTCTCTAATCAAACAAAATAAAACAACACAGAGTGACGGGTGATTTTTGACAATCCCCGTCTCTATGATTCGAATTATGATGGTCAAATACATGCGTTGTAATTAATATTAATAAATTTAAAAAATAACACATAAACAAAATAAAATAGCATGGACATTTCATTTTTATTATAATTTTTCAAAATAAAAAAAACAGAGGGATAACAAAGTGCCACTTAATTATTTGTTGATATTACACTTACTTAAAGCTATGTTTGAATAATTCGCATAGTAACTATTAATTTTTTTATTTGTTTTGCGTGAAATGGTAAAATGACACAAGTTTTAAAACACTCTTTAATCTAACTATTTTTTTCTTCTAATTTTTATACACTTTTCTCCCAAATTTTTCCTAATGTAATTTCATTCAACTTACCTTATATTTTGTCCCACTCATTTTCCTGTGGGTCTAAGAAAAATTTAATGGAAAAGAAAATTTAGTAAAAAATTAATAAAATTTAATATTTGGTTTAGAAGAAAAATATGAAAGAAAAAAATTGGATGAAAATGTGATTCTAACTCTTACACTACAACTATGATACAATTAATTTTAATGTATGTGAAATGAATAACCACATCTTCTATCAAGTTTAATATATCCGACAAGATTCTTTTATTATGTTTAATGTATCCAATCAAGTTTATTGTATCTGAAAAGGTTGAAGATACAAAGATAATGGTACACGTCTTTACTGTACATTTTTCATGAAACTTTCCATGATAATAGAAAATAAAATACAATCCTCATTATTTTTTCTGACATCTTCCATAGAAAACCAACAAAAATAAAATTAAATAGAACCCTTCAAAAATTCTATTTTCTTCTCATTTCCCTAAACCAAACACATCCTAAAACAAACATACCCTGATGCTCGAACTAATACACAATCAATGAGAGGAAATGACTTCGCAATAAACTCCATATGTTTCAAGCATTTGACCAGTTCATATATGAAATTAATTGTGCAAGTAGATTACATTCATGTGAATCACATCCAATCAGAATATGACACATGTTATTTTCAAAATTTTGAAAATAACTTTTTTTTCAAAAAAAATGACATGCGACGCATTTTGAAGGTGATTCGATTGACACATGGGAGCTTAGATTTGATAAGAACAATTTGAGGTGATGTCTTTGGCATAGATAGGAAGCACATGTAAATACGAGGAGGTTTCTCACATACGTTTTTACAGCTTCATTACATTCATACCAATCCCTCGTTCAAATTGCTGATGTCTCCTCTTGAGTCTAAACACCGGAATATACTGAAAATAAACTGACCCGCAAGAAGGTGATCAGATCAGACTGAACCGCGAATCGCACCCCTATGCGAGTATGCTCAGATGTCCAGCGGCCGCCTTCGATGAGCAAAGTCCATTCTCAGCTTTTCCTGGCCCCGAAAGGTATTGTTCTCTGCAACGGAACAAACGGTGAGGAGATCAGGTAACGTGAATTCACCCGACAAAGTCCGGACGCAAATGATAGCGCTGGACATCCCACATTTCAGTCAGACAATGACAAAGCGCTATTGACACAAACCTTCCGTTATTCTTCTTTCCTAGGTCAACGGTGATTATCAGCTTCTTGGCCGATTTCCTGAAGTCACTGCAAGAGTAGACACAATGAGTAAGTGAAGAGACGTGATAGGAAATCGGGTACTTGGGGCGATTTCCCCAACTCCTGGCTCCGGCAAAATAACGAAACAGATTAGGCAAAAACCTGAAGGGTTCATCTCCGATGCGCTTAATGGCACCCGTAGCATCACGGTAAAGAGCGTGATTGAGGGCATTCGGATTACCTATTCCGAACAAATCCGCCAATTTCAGGCACAGTTGTTGATAGGATTGTATGGGTGAGAGGTCGAGGGTTCTTCCAACACCATCATTGTCCATAAAAACCTCACATCGCCCGCTCGCCATGCTCAGTTCATCCGATGCAAAATTGAAAAGGCGTGAGAACCCTGGATGAGACGAAGTATCAGACAAGCTTCGCCGCAGCTCAAGGCCACTTGTATGAACTTTTCCCCTCTCAAGATGGTCGTCTGATGAATGATTCCTCGCAAGAGCTTGCAAAGTTGATTCACTCCTTAGAGAGATTTCCTGCTCTGTAAGAATCGGCTGGCCGAAGAGCACAAAGGGCTGCTTTTTGCCATCTTTGGGCTTCTCCACGTTGTGATCGGAGTTCCCGATAGACAGCAAGCAGGAGACGCTCTCGCTCTCATTGCCTTTTGCGCTGCTTGAGATGATGTTATTGAAGAGCCTCGGAAACTGGTCGAGACGCTGCTGACTCTGCGGAAACAGCCATGAGCGGAGTTTGCTGTTAAAATGGATATCCGAAAGCGATGATCCAAATTGAGCATGCCTGGCTCCCTGTATGCCTGGAGGAGTGTTGTCGATCAAACAACAGAAGGAGCTCCGGGGCCCAAGGTTGTTGCCTGAAAATGAAGATAGGGAAAGCTGTCCGTCGAGGGGAAAGTCTGGTTGGGGCGGGAAGCGCAGCTTCTTTCTTGGAGACGAGAAGGGTGGCAGGTTCATGGCCGGCGTGTTGGATACCAGTTCAACCAACCACGGGCTCACGCGATTCACATTCTGAAGCAAGTCAGGCTCGTCCCAAGTCACCTGCAATGAGTTGACGAGGAGTATAAGATGACTACTGGCGGTGAAACTAAACTCGGAAAGAAAACACAATACCTGTAGAAGTCGCCATGGCGAATTAGGCCACCTCAAGGGATCAGCAACCTGGACTGAAGACACCGTGCCCATGAACCAGCTTATCCTCGAGGAATCCTCAGTTTCAAACGGCATCTTAAATCTCATCCCGGGGCACCACTGGATCCTCATCGCCGCCCTCACAGCAGACGCCGCGACGCAGAACTCAGGGGTACACGCACGCGGGTAGTAAACTACCTCAAACGGCCGCCCGTTAGTTGCCAAAGTGGCCGCCTCGATAACGGATTCACCTTTCACTTTCTTGTTGGTTTTCAACCCACCCTCGCCGCACCCGTTTCTCAGAAATCCGTTCTCATCATCCCTTAAAAACATTGAATACCCTCCGCCCCCATACGGAGAAATGAAGTGCCCAGGTGACGGGCTCCAGCCGCTCTGAGACCGTATTCCGCTGCCGCTCTCACTCTCCATTCCCCTCTTCGCTCTTCGAATCCCTACACACAATTCCCCACTCCCAGTCCTCAGAAACACGATCGAATCCCCCGCGACGAGCTTCTTCTGATTCACGAAAGTGCTCCATCCGGTAGTCAGCAAATGCCTCCTCGGCGTCCCCCTATATATATGCCTGAACTTCCAAATCTCCCCATGGACGTCCTTCGCAATCACAGTCTGCACCGGAGGATCCGCCGTGTAATCCAGCCTGGGAAATATCGTCTCGGCGCAGTATCTCGGGACCGAAAATCCCCCGCCGTTGTTCGCATCCGACTGGGTCAGCGTCTTGGCGAAAGACGAAGGCTTGTCGACACTCTCTGACCCTCTACACACGCCCAGATCCTCAACACCGAATTCCAGCTCCCTGTTTCCTACGGGGACTAATCTGAGCTTGGCGTAAACTTCGTCAGTCTCCGGATCTGCCAGAAACTGGACGCTAGCAACCCTGCAAGGAACCAAAGGCCCAGCCTTGGGGCTCAACGCAAAATCCAAGCCTGCCTGAGCATGCTCGGCGTGCCCTTGTGGAAAGTAATAGACTTTAGAGTTCACTTTGGGCATCTGAACCATCCCTCCGGCGCAGGCGTGCCATAGCTGAGAATCCAAGCTCCTCTCCATCAGATCCCCTCACCAGAAACTCAGCTCCTTTCTCTGTGAAACACAGCAACAACGAAACACCAGGTGCGCTCTGAAAACTAGTACTGGTGAAAACAAAATCTGGGCACCCAGATCCTCCAGTCCCAGAAAAGAGATGAATCTGCTTCCGAACAAAATCTCAGGCTAATCTCTCTTCGCTTAATCAGCTCCAGATTACAGCCAACACTGCCCGGGACGGCACGACCTCACCATCAAACAATCCTCAAAACCCCCATCATCATCATCATCAGCAAGATCTGTCTCATCTTCCACAAAATGCAAAATTTGAGAGAAAAAGGTAAAAGCTTTCAACTTCGACACACAACTGGAGTCTGCAACAACAACAAGAGCCACAGTAGCTCTCTCTCCCTCTCTCTACCTTTCTCTCTCTCTCTCAGAAGAACTAAAAATGGGAACTGAAAGGCAACAAAGCAGAGTCGTCGTACTAATTGCTTTATAGTCTGCTAAGCGCATTATTTTCTTAATCGTATTTATCAATTTTAATTATTAATTAACTAAGCATTTCTCCGCGATATGAGATGAAACACGGTATATTCAAATTCTCGTGGATGTCTGTGTAGTCAGCTCTTCGCGACTGTTTGCCTCGAAATCAGAGCTCTTCTCAATCGACACCAATTATTTATTAATTATCCATTTTAGAAATAACTAAATTTAGATTTAATTAAGTTTTCAACAAATATTTATTAGTTAAAATAAATTCACCTGTCCAATAAAATCAATGTTTAACAATCGCTAACAGTTACTATGATTTATAAATCCTATTAAAAAATAAATACTGTAAATTAATTCGAGTTAGTGAACAGTCAAATCTAATGACAGTAGTCAGTACTCCCTCCGTCCTCTAATACATGTCGTTTACGGTTAATTTGAGTAGATTAAGATGAAGTTAATGCTAGCGGTTGGACAAATTTAATAGGTAGGTGGTTAACATTTTTTTGAAAAAGTTCGTGCAAAAAGTAAAATTGGTAGATGATTATTGGTGAGGAATGTATTCTTTATTGATTATGATAATGAAGTGATTAATGTTTGACATTTTAAGGTAGTTGTTGATATTAAATACGCATTGAAAATTGGTAAGTGACAAGTAAAAGTGGACAAAAAAATTCGGTTAAGTGACATGTAAAAGAGGACAGAGGGAGTAAATTACAAAACATGTCTATATTTAGTGATAAGTGTTTTCATTTACTAGTCCTCCTAAATAATTGTAATGTTTTTCATATTATGTGTAAAATTAAATAATAATAATTACTTTGTTAACGAGAGGATTATTTCCTTGATTTTTTTGGTGTGGCTTTCCCATTTTGATAGTGAAATTAGATTATGTATGTTCCACCCTTGCGCATCTTCAACATATTCATGCTCAAGTCCTATTTGAGAATAAATATTATTTTTTAATTAGATTAGCAAATATTTCAATTAATATATATGTGAATCTAATTTCTTCCTGCTGCATGGAAGCTAGATATATAATCTACTCTTTGTGACTTTTGTTGATTATGTGCATAGTTTGTAATATTATTATTCCAAATAAAAAACATAGTAAGAAAGTAAAAAAAATAAGATTTTGAATAGATAAGTCATTTACATTCAAAACAAAACTACGCAGTTTTGACTTGTAACCGTCAATCACCATTTGACATATGTATATTAAATATTGCAAAATATTATTAAACTTAAAATCATCAACTCATCTATCTATATATATAACAGAATAGGATTGGGAGCGTCGCGACGCTCCCGGTCGGTTCGGTTCGGTTCCAGTCGTTCGGTTCGGTCCCGGTTGGTTCGGTTTGATTTGAAATCGGTCGGTTTGGTTTGGTTCCGATTGGTTCGGTTCGGTTTGGTTTGAAATCAGTTGGTTTGGTTTGGTTTTAAATGTTAGTGGATCGGTTCGGTTTTAAATTTCAAAAAACCGATGACTAATAATTTGGTTCAATTTTTAAGTGTTCTCGAACCGGATCGATCCAAACCCGTCGGTTCGGTTCGGTCCCAATCGGTTCGATTTGAAATCAGTCGGTTCGGTTTGGTTCTGATTGGTTCGGTTCGATTTGGTTTGAAATCGGTTGGTTTGGTTCGGTTTTAAATGTTAGTGGATCGGTTCGGTTTTAAATTTTCGGTTTCAAATTTCAAAAAACCGATGACTAATAATTTAGTTCGATTTTTAATTTTTCTCAAACCGGACCGACCGTACGACGTTTCATGCGGTTTGGTTCGGTTCGGTTCGATTCGGTCCAGTTCGATTTGGTTCGATTTGAGCTATAATCCCCTCTTAAGTGAGGGGTTCACCAACTGAGTTATGTCTCATCCCTAAAATATGTTTAATTACATAAGATATCAAGGCATTATGTACAAATTTCCACTTATAGAATAGGAGGATTTTTTTGCTGAAAAAATAGAAAAAGCTTAAAAGAAAAAAAAAAGGAAGAATTTTCATCAGAAAAGAGAAACCAACTTATTTAGTTCTTGAGGGAGATTTAAAGAGCTGCTCTCTTAATTATAGTCAAAAATTCAAGTGATGCAAATTATAATCTAAAAATAGGAATGATTTAAATATTTTATGAAAAACGATTAAATTTGCTCATTTATCATATTAAAATTATTTAAATTACATCTGAAAATAAAAAATGGAGTAATCTTGATATCAGTACCCATTTGTTTGCAGATAAATTATATTTTAGTGATTCAAGAAATAAAAACTTCGAGAATGCGTTTTGTGATTAAAATAAAGGACACAGGCATTCTGCTAATAATCTGCACAAATAAATAAAATTACTAATTTATCCTTATTCAATAATTTTTTTTATTATAGCAATTGGTATAATAGTCATTGATAGATGAAAGAGAGAAAAATGAAATAAATGAGTCACAAAACAAGTGAATTATATTTTTTATTTCATAAATTAATGATAAATATACTCTTGCATATAATAAAACAAACACAAACCAAGTTCGGCATATCAATTTTTTCACTCATTTGTGTATATTATTTTTTTCAGGATCCCTTTTGCCTAAAATAAAAGCTCTTTCAGTTTATTTCCAACATTTGAAAATTTGGTCATTCCATTTAATTTTGAATATAATAACACAAAATAAGATAATTATTAAAATCAACAGAATGCTGGTGTGATGGTTTCAGATATTCTCTTCTAACAATCTTAGATTCTAATTTCAAACTCTGATGGTATCGCCAAATAAGTATGAATATATTGAATTTGCACAAAAAATAATCTATAACGAGTTTAATTTCATTATGAAAGAAACGAAGAGATATCCTTAACAAGTGAAAGATAAATTATTGAAATCTCTATTGGGAAAGCATTATGAATAACCACTTTTATCAGTTTGCAAAAGTAGGTGTTATATGATTAATTGAGGTTGATGTTATGACGCAAGTGAGGACATCTCAAATCAAAGTGTGAAACAAAACATCATAGTGACTTGGCTCCTCAGGATCTCAGCTTTTATCTCTTGTCTTCCAAATGGAATTTATGTCAATTGGAACCACCATGCACCACTGACCTGTCTCTTTCTTCTTCTGCCTTTTTCCTTTTCTTTTCCTATTTATTTTTGTAATTTAGCATGAAATGGTGTGTAAATAAAAATTATAGACACTCCTTTTGCACAATAAAATAGAAAAATGTCACAATTTGGCTTTAATTAGAAGCCTAAAAGCTCATTAGATACGTTGAAATATGAGGCCTATATTTAGTCACGATGACAAAGGGGTTGAGTGCGTGAGATGGAAATCTCATCCACTAATTAATACGAGTTTGTGATATTGATAAACAATATTGCGTGACAATTCTCATATTTCATATTTAGATAATCATTCTACATCCAGTAAGATATGTAAATATAGTGTGAGAGATAATTTTTAATGAGTCAGATCGAAATATCAAAATGTGTATACAAAATTCGGAGACGAAGATAAAGCCGGAATGTGACTTTTAAGTCATTACAATAACTTGTTGAGCATAGTGGTATTATCCCACATCGCCCATTGTAAACTCAAAATTCAACACTCCCCCTCACTTGCGAGGATCTTTGTTAATTTCGATAAGGATAAGTGGGACAAGTGGGACCTCGTTCGGATCTAGTTAACCGTCACGAGCATATTCTAAGAGTGCGGCCAAAACCCGCTCTGATACCATGAATATTAGTCGGATCCAACTCAAAAACAATTGGCAATGAGTGAGGGAACCCAAGTATATATTATGATCACTTTAGAGGGTCCAATGAGCGATGCGAGATAATACCACTTAATATGCTCGACATAACTAAAAGGGTGTTGGTCTTATTATTTGAGGGGTTGTCTAATATAGACGGTTTCATTGGGGGTAATGGGTACCGCCCCCTCCGAATCCCACAAAAAATAATTCTACTCATGGTAAAAAAAATTATATTGAAAACTAAATAAATTTATATACATAATTTTAACTAAATTTTTAATTTTTCTTTCCAAATTTAATACAAAATTTTGATTATATAATTTTGTCCATCTAAAAAAAAAATCTTGAAGCCAACACTGTTATTGAACTTTGAGAGTTTGATAAGATGGCGATTAAGATGCAACATTCATGGCCAATATTTTATGTACAACCATTTGTGCTGTTGGTCTCCCTTTTCGTCTTGAATGAAATTATTGCAATTTTGGTTTCGATTGAATAATATGTAGGGAAAACTACAGAAATGGGGTATGAACTACCACAATTTTACAAATTACGGGTGTAACTATCATTTTTTGTAATTTGCAGGTTTTTCAGTTTTGGAACTGTTTTGTAAATAAATAATTTTCAATCAAGTCCAAATCTAATTTAAACTAATTACAAACTCACTCTCAACAAAACTAATCTAACCTAAATTACCCATGTTAATGTAAGCAAGTGTAGATTAAGATGAAGTTAATGCTAACGGTTGAATAAATTTAATGAATGGGTGGTTAGGTGAGTTTTGTTGAGGGTGAGTTTGTAATTAGTTTAAATTAAATCTGGACTTGATTGAAAAATATTTACTTACAAAACAGCCCTAAAACTGAAAAACCTGCAAATTGCAAAAAATGGTAGTTACGCCCGTAATTTGTAAAAATGTGGTAGTTCATACCCCCTTTCTGTAGTTTTCCCTAATATGTATAATGTGGTCTCTCCACCAAGCTAATACGAACTCAGAGCAAAAGTTCAATATAGAAGTGGACTACTCTATTATTTGTTACTTGTAATAAAATAATAATAAATTAATTATTTGATCATCATTATCGATAAAGAAATCGCTCAACATCTGTAATAATACATTACGTTTTACATTTCGTATTTATAAGAAATTTTAAATAAATACATTAATTATAGGGTAAAGGGATTCTCCTTGTCACAGGAGAAAATTTTTCTACGTTAGCGGGTGAAAGATCTAAAATGTCCTTATTTTTATTCTGTGCAAATTATTAAAGCAGGGGTACATTAGTCATTATAAATAAAATAATAAATGACAGGGGTAGCTTAGTCTTTTTGTAATTATTCATTTACTTTTTTATTTATTTCATATATGGATAATGACTAATGTACCCCTGCTTTAATAATTTGCATAGAATAAAAAATAAGGGCATTTTAGATCTTTCACCCGCTAAAGTAGAAAAGTTTTCTCCTATGACAAGGAGAGTCCATTTCCCCTTAAATATATATGTAAAATATTTGATCAACAATTAGTATTAATATTTTTAGTCCATTCATTAATCTTAAATGACTATTAGTAAAGGACGAGAGAAATATGCATTTTGGAATAGATAAAATATGTTTATATGTGAATGAATATAATTTTGAGATTATCAGATTATGAGGCTACACCTTATATAACATAAGTAAAGTATCGAATAAACAATGTTTTTTTTGTTTTCGTTTTAGACTGTTAGGGTGTTTATGGCATGATCATAAATATTATAAAATCTTTAAAAACTAAACCTAAATTCCATAAACCAGAAATCGTAAGTGTCCGGAAATCTTGAAAACCCAAAAATCCTAAAATTCAAAAAATATAAAACTCTAACTCTAATTCTCTAAAACACTACAACTCTCGAACTCCATAAAATGAACAGAAAAAGTAATGAAATGATTTTTTTGTCCGATCCCTTAAACTTCCGAATACTTTTTGCCATCTGCTTTACTATGTGTTTAAGATTAATCCTTTAGGCTGTGTTTGGTTTGAAGAAAGTTGGAGGGAAAGTATAATATGAGGAAAAATTTATTCCACTTAAAATTCATCTTATTTTTCTTTTGTTTGGTTTGGAGTGAAATTTTTTTGTACAAAGTAGTAAAATTTTTTTTTAAATTAAACAAATTTTCCTTCAAATTTTCCATCTAACTTTCTATTTAGTTTTTCATCCCTAATTTTCCCAAACCAACAAGAATTCCCTCTCATTTTCCCTCAAAATTTCCTTTCCTTCAAATTTTTCCAAAAACCAAACACGGCCTTATTGTCTCTTGGGAAATTTGAGAAATGACAACAAATTTCCATAAAAATAAAATTTCACATGTGATCCTGAACAATGATTTATAAAATTAAGTTATCATGAAAATTAAATAAAAATAAAAATTGCAAAAAAAAGTCAAAATGCTGTTTAATTTAATTAAACTTTTTTACTGATTTTTCACATAACTTTCGTTCTCTCCAAATTTTTCATAACCAAATACAGAATTGCTTAAACATTTCTTCAAATTTTCACTATGATATTCTTTAACCGAAATAATCAATTCTCATTTGGTTATCGTAATCACCGTTAGCTAGAGAGGTAATTCAGGTTCAATATATTATGGAACAATGAAATTTTACATAAGTGAATTTTTATTAAGATCCCAAACCATCAAGCAAGTTACATTCATTTTAAAACAATACAGTTTTAAATTGTAAAGAACAATGACAAACTGTCACGCATCACCAAAATAAATTTTAATATCATTAAATTTTAAATTTACACATGTCACGAGGATTTATAGTGAATAATATTTAAACCATATGTTTTTAATAAAACTATCTAATTTTAGGCTGCCGTAAACTACCATGCTTTATGTGATTTTAAGTCCATTAAATTTTGATTGATCCACAAAATTCAAATATGAGTTATCTTTATTGAAAATTAAAAGTCCATCCATTGAAGATAAGAGAAATGTTTTGTATTATCTTCACTTCTTACCTATCCACCAATGATAGAAAATAAACTGATCATATGTATAAGTTTTCTACCCAAATAGTAACAATTACATACACAGAAAATCACATAAGAGTTAATTAAAACAATTTCTTTTTAGCTCTCTGTTCTTAAATTTTTATATCATTTTGTTTTTCTTATTTATTTACGAAGATAATTATTTCATGAGTACACTTATGTGTATGTTATAGGTGAATTTTTTTATGACATTTTTAAATTCAGAATGTTCATATAGATCTGAGCCTAAATAATTATAAACTCAGATTTATACTATTTAAATGTTCAATGGCTTTTTACTTGGTATCTTTAGCCCAAAAAATTGATTTTTCACTTTAATGTATGTTTGGATTCACTGTCAAGCAATCTGCATCTATTATTAAACAGTATTATTTTAGAGTTAAATACCATTAACTTTAATGTATGATGGGCAAGGTTCGGTTCAGTTGCAATGTGACAGGTGGAGTGTTATTCATTTCGTAAAGAATCATGTGTATCATGTTAAAACGAAACATATTGCTGTGAGATTCATAAAATTAGAGAGTTGATTGTATCTGGAGAGATACTATAACAGAAGGTTCATACTTTAGAGAATGCAACTGATACATTGATCAAACCAGTAACTCCAGACAAGTTTAAGTACTGTTTTGAATTTGTTGAATGTTTGTAGTTGTTAGAGAAGCATTGTATCGGTGTGAAATACTTCCGAATTTTATCTTCTGAGGGGCAGTATATTTGTTAGGGTTGAGATTTGTTTGGTATAGCTCATATATTGGCTAATGCACATATGTCAGAGCGGAGAGAGCGACGACATCTGCCTCATTTGGGGGTGCAGGAGCGAAAGCCCCACGGTACGACACATATGCAATTTAATAAAATCGAATGTAGGGTTATGATTATATATTCTGTAATTGTATCTTTGATATTCTTAACAAGAAAACAACCGCTCGTCGTTTCCGAAGACATAAACAAGTTGCCGAACCTCATTACTGTTTTTTTCAACTTATTCACAATTCCTTCTAATTATTCCTCAAAAAAAATTTCCTTTAAATTTTCCTAAACCAAATACAATCTGAAAGAATGGTCTTCTTCTGATTTGGGTGCAAATTAAGGCACAAAATCTTCCATCCAGCCTTTTACTTGAGAAGTGAAAATCAAACCTCTGAACATTGAAAAGTGACAACACATCGACCTGACGCCACCCAACACAATCAATCACAGAGACTCAATAATTCTGAATCCCGATTCAGCTTTGTCTCCCCCCATCTCATCTTCCTCTCACTCAAATANTTGGTAATCGACGAAACGTGATTAAAGATCACATGATCTTTAATCACGTTTAATACTTCCAAACGTGATTAAAAATCGATTTTTAATTTTAAAATCGATTTTTAATCACGTTTGGAAGTATTAAACGTGATTAAAAATATATTTTAAAATTAAAAATCGATTTTTAATCACGTGATCTTTAATCACGTTTCGTGCTTCCAAACGTGATTAAAAATCGATTTTTTTTCACGAACCGCTTCGTGCAGACGAAGCTGCTTCGTGTCAGAAGACCACAAACCAACCTCCCCATCGAAACGAAGCGGTTTGTGGTCTGACACAAATCTTGCCACAAACCTTCAATGGGGATGCCCTAATTATTCACTGCAATGGAAGAAGTAGTGAAATAGGAGCATTTAGTGGCAGAGTCGATCAGTGAGTCACTGTCCACAATGTCTATGCAAGCACTCAAATCAGCTGAGCATGTCTCAGAACTTGTCGGTTCACCCACTACTGACCTCACTTATTCATGTTGCCCATCGTTTTTATGTCTGCATGTTTTGAATGATGCCCACAACTCAATAACTAGGGCATCACATTCAAGGCTGTTTTGTGTCACATTTTAAATTATTTAATCTCAATGAATGTGTGAAGTTCTCCTATAAATCACACTATATATATATATATATATATATAAATAAAAGGGGGTTTAAATGAGAATCCCCGGTTAAGAGCTCAGAACCCTTCTTAATCTTGGTTCATTTTCAGATCGGACGGTTGAAAATGATCCGAGTGTATTTTTGAGGAGGAGAGGGGTATTTTGGACTTTTGGGTCGTGACCAATGATATTGCGGCACGTGCCACACTATACTCATTTTCGACTATCATGCGGATGACACGTGTTCCACTATCTCATTCTTATCTCACTCACACATATTCCGGTCAATCAAAACACGCCACGTGCCCCACTCACTCCTTTCAGCCAATCAGGAAGCGTCACCCTGTCACACTCCCTCTCTCTCTCCTGTACTAAACTCATTACTTCTAATTTTAGTTTTTAAAAATAATTTATCTATTTAAGTTGATTTATTTTCACAAATTAAAAATCAAAATCATTTATAGAAAATTCCAAGCTTTAAATTAAGATCCATTTTGACTATTTTTTGTTCATATTTTAATAATTTTTTATTTTAAAGGACATAGATTTGAAACTCACAAAGTACATGATTATCTACTTTCATAGTTCATTGAACAGTAAAGTACATATGAAGATCAAAGTACATCGAAAGAGCAATAATTCATTCAATGAACTATGCATTTTCAATTGATGTACTTTTTCAAACACGTATCGAAAACCTATTCAATATGGATCTTGAATTGAAGCTTATAATATTTTACATTTAATTATGAAATTTTTTTTTCCCAAAATTTTTCATGTAATTAGATAAATTGAGTTAAGTAAAATTGAAATAAAGATAAACGGGAGAGAGAGTGCGCGCTGAGGTGTCATGCCTGCATGTGTGACAAGTGTCCATGCAGGTGTGAAGATTCATCAATCCTTGGACATTTTTGCCCTTCTGCACACGTGTCGCGCACCGATAGTGGACACTTGACAGCATCTGAGCGAATCTGGATAGAAATGAACGAGGGTGAGGGCGTTCACAGCACGTAAAGTGGGATTCTCACCCGATTCGCTCCCTATATATATATATAGGATAGATTTACAAATTATGTTATTGTAAATGAGTATAATAATTAACGTCATTTCACCACTTATGGTCTGATATATCAAAATTGACAAATATGGTGTATTTTTGTTACTAATTTAAAATATCACATTGTGTTATATTCATTATATACAATTGATATTATTAAATTTTTACAATAATAGTGTCTGTTTTGTATGAAATACATGAATTTTTTATGTATAAAAATGATATCATTTAATTTAATGACAAAATAATGTAGATTTAGTGAACAGTTATAAGTCATAGTAATATAAATTAATGAATGTAATTGTTACTTTTGTTTTTAAAAAAATAGTCTAATTTTTTTTCTTGCACATTTTTTGATATTTAGATAGTTCTGATGATAGTGGAGAAATGGTTATAGTTCGAGGCCATTTTTAAAAATTTTCTCTAAATCAAGTAATAGAACTTAAGGTGATCTCAAATTATTAAAATTAAATATAAATTTATATTATTTTTTTAAGAGTAGTTAGCCAGATTAAATCATAAATTATAATTATTAAATAAATAATTTTTTAAAATATAATAAAAATTTAAATAAAAAATTTAAAATAAAGAATTATTGAGAGCGCCAATTTTTTAAAATAAAAAAATCTACATTGCACAAAAAAAATATTTTAAAAAGTTTTCAACGCATCCACTTTTTAAAGTCTTTTCAAAAACCGCTTCATGTAAAAAAAATGTCGTGTTAAAAAACAAAAAAGTGCCATAAAATGAAATGCTTCACAAAATTTCAATTAAGAAATCCTTAGAGACTCTACATTAAAACTTTTTGAAGAGCTCCGTGTCAGAATATAAAGCTTACCTAATAGTTTTTTTTATTGATGTGGGGGACGGTTTGTAGTTGTAGTCTTCTATGAAGCAGATTCATCTGCACGAATCAATTTATAAAATAGTTTTTGTCACATTTAATTCGTCAAACGTGATAAAAAATCAATAATTGATATTTTATCAGTTTCATTCTTGAAAACGTGATAAAAGATAATCATGTTTCCTTGCACAAGCGATAATAAAACAACATGTTGATCTCTTATCGCATTTGATTCATTTAAAACGTGATAATAGCTTTATCTGTAAATTTTTGTATAAAAATAATATGATATGTGGAGCCACAAGTACAATAGTTAAAGATTTATTTTAATGTGAGTGAAGTGTTTATGAAATGAAGTTTATAACAATGATGATGCAATATGACCATTATTAAAAAAACAAGTTTTTTTGCGGCCAAAATAATATATGGCCGGACTCTTGTCGGAATGTATCTGGCAAATTTTTGGTCATTTTCGTCCAAATTGATGCCAACACTAATTTTTTGTGATGCAAACAATATTTAACAGCTCACTTCTCCAGTCAAGATCGGTCTTTTTTTTAAATTAGCCAAAACCGATCAGAAGCTAAAAAAACAAAATCGAGCCCCCAATACCCTTTATCCCTCCCTGCTCTCCTCTCCTCTCCTCTCGCCTCTCCTCTTTATTTTTCTTCCTCCAACGTCTCCAATGAAAGAACCTCTTATGCACCCAGCACATTCTCCCATCTCGCCACCGACACCGTCTTTAACACAGCCTTCGACACCATCTGTGCCCAATTAATTATACTCTAAGTAAGATTCCACCGGCAGTCTAGTATATATTTTAGCTCAACTCAAATGAGTTTATTTGTATTCAAATTATTGCTTAGTTTATGTAAGTTTCAGTTATGAGTTTATTTTTGTTGAACCTGCTAAATCCATGTTCATATTGGTTCACCTCAAATTGTGTTCTTTGTGCGAAAATTTAGAAGCTACTTTATTTGCTTAACTTTATCTTCATTTGCTAAATTCTTGTGGAGGCTTAATAGTCTTTTATGTAAATTACAATCATGAGTTCTTCAAGCCCATTCTGAAAAGAAAGGCAAGGGCCCATGCGTGGACTCCCTAGTCATCCATGGGACTTCCGTGAAGAAGCTGCCCCCGTTCCCAAGCAACAGCTCACCGGCGGAGCATCTCCCTTAGTCGTCTGCCGGAATAAGTTAGGTCGTATCTCAACAGAGGATTGAACAGTTTAGTTTTTAAAAATATCGTTTTCTTTATGTGCACAAAACAGTATAATTTATTGTGATAATCAAACGATATAACTTTCACACACAAATCTAAGTCTTATAATAATATTAGTTTTGGAATGTAATGATGAATTTATTTTAGAAAATCAGTCCATTTTTTTTCATCGCACCTTTTTTTGGAAATCGTGGTAGTTTTAACTGCAATTGGATAAATGGTGATAGTTCAAAGCCCTTTTGAGTTTTTTCCCTTTAAATTATTTAATCTGAATGAATGTGTGAAGTTCTCCTATGAATCACACTATATATACATGATTTTTACAAGATACATTTACAAATTATGTTATTATCAAGAGTATATTAAACTAAAGAAAAAATTCTAAATGGGGTTTCGAGCTATAGTCATTTCACTACTTACGATCTGAACTATCAAAACTGACAAATTTGGTGTATTTTTTTACTAATGTAAAATGTCACATTGGATTTTATTCATTAAATACAATTGATATTATTAAATTTGTACAATAATAGAGTCTATTTAGTATGAAATATACAAATTTCTTTATGTACAAAAAATGATATCATTTAGTTTAATGAAAAAACAATGTAGATTAAGTGAACAATTATAAGTCATATAGTAATATAAATTAGGGAAAATCTCAAAAGGAAGTCTTGAACTATCACCACTTATCCAATTGCGGTCAGAACTACCACGATTTCTAAAACGAGTGCGATGAAAAAAATAAGACTGATTTTCTAAAATAAATTTACCGTTACACTCCTAAACTAATATTATCGCAAGATATAGATTTGTATGCAAAAATTATGTCGTTTGGTTATCAAAATAAATAATATCATTTTGCACACATAAACAAAATGACGTCATTTTAGACTCAATAATTCATAATCTCCAACAAATTTAATAAGATCTATTTATGTAAAAAATCAAACAAATTGGTCTTAAGCATAATTTGAAATCAGAACAATTTTATTTTCATCACACCATTTTTGAAAATTTTGGTAGTTCTGACCGTAATTATGTAAGTGGTGGTAGTTCAGGGCTCTTTTTGGATTTCTCCCTATAAATTAGTGAGTGTAATTATTAAATTTTAAAAAAAAATTAGTCGGTACAAGAAAAAAATTAGTCCAATTTATTTCTTGCATTTTTTTATATTTAGATAATTCTGATCATAAGTGGAGAAATGGTTATAGTTTGAAGCCATTATAAAGGTTTTTCCCTAAATTAAGTAATAAAACTTAAGGTGATCTCAAATTGTTAAAATTAAATATAAATTTATATTACTTATTTTAAGAGTAGTTAGCCGGATTAAATGATACATAATAATTACTAAATAAATAATTTTTTAAAATATAATAATAATAATTAATTAACAATTTAAAATAATGAATTATTGAGAGAGCCAATTTTTAAAAATAAATTTAAAATCTACATTGCACAAAAAAATATTTTAAAAATTTTTCAATGCATCCACGTTTTAAAAGTCTTTTCAAAAATCGCTTCATGTAAAACAAAGTGTCGGGTTAAAAAACAAAAAAGTGCCATAAAATAAAATACGTCGCAAAATTTCAATTAAGAAGTCCTTAGAGAATCTACATTAAAACTTTTTGAAGAGCTCCGTATCATAATATAAAGCTTATATGATAGTTTTTTTTATTAATGTGGGAGGCAGTTTGTAGCCTTCTGATATGAAGCAGATTCGTCTGCATGAATCGATTTGTAAAATAATTTTTATCACATTTCATTCTTGCAAACGCGATAAAAAATCAATAGTTGATATTTTATCAGTTTCAGTATTAAAAACGTGATAAAAATAATCATGTTTCGACCTTCCACACGTGATATTAGATTAACATGTTGATTTTTATCATATTTATTCATTTAAATGTGATAATAGTTACATCTATAAATTTTTATATAAAAATAATATGGTATGTGGAGCCACATGTACAATAGCGAAAAATTTGTTTCAATGTGAGTGAAGTATTGATGAAATGAGATTTATGATAATGATGATGACGACTATTATAAAATAAGCTTTTGCGGCCAAAGTAATGTGTGGCCGGAAACTTGTCAGAATGTCACTTGTAAATTTTTGGTCATTTTCTTCCAAATTGATGCCGAAACTAATTTTTTTCTAATGCAAAAAATATTTTCCAATCAAAATCAGCCTTCTTTTTAAATTGGACAAATCCGGTCGTAAGCAAAAAACAAAATCGAGCCCTAATACCCTTTATCCCTCCCTCCTCTCCTCCCGCTTCTCCTATTTATTTTTCTTGCTCCGACGTCTCCGATGAAAGAACCTCCGATGCACCCAACACACTCTCCCATCTCGCTACCGACAACCTCCGCAACCGTCTCATTTAACACAGCTTTCGACATTAGCCGTGCCCAATCAATTCTACTCTAAGTAAGATTCCACCGACAGTCTTGTATATATTTGTACTCAGCTCATATGAGTTTATTTGTGTTTCAATTGTTGCTCAGTTTGTGTAAGTTTCAGTCATGAATTTATTTTTGCTGAACTTGGTGTATCCATATTCATATTGATTCACCTAAAATTGTGTTTTTTGTGTGAAATTTAAGAGCTCCTTTATTTGCTAAATTTGTCTTCATTTGCTATATTTTTATGGAGGCTTAATTGTCTTTTTATGTAAATTACAGTCATGAGTTATTTAAACCCATTCTGAAAAGAAAGACAAGCGCCCGCGCATGGAGTCCCCAGCCATCCATAGGACTTCGGTGAAAAGGCTGCCCCCGTTACCGAGCAGTAGCTCACCTGAGGAGCGTCTTCCATAGTCACCTGCCGGAATAAGTCAGACCGCATCTCAACAGAGGATTGAGCAGTTGTCCGTCGAGCTTAGATCTATGTGCCCATTCAGCTCGCCGTGCCTCGCTACATTGCGCAGCGTATCGGCTGAATACATGCCACAAAATTGAAATTTCCACACCTCAAAAAAAAAATCAAGGATCTTTTTTATGATTTTAAAACATAAGCTAGTTTGAAATCATGAAACATTATTTTGAAACTTATTTGAGGTTGAAAATACAAAATTTGACATATATGAAATTTTTTGGCTTTTTATAAATAATTTTATTATACTCTTAATTGCAGATTGACCTAGAGATGCAGATTTTCTCCAAAGAGTTCGAAGATCCCTCTTTCATGAAGCAAAGTTTCCACACTACTGCTGCTGACATGGATCTCAGCGTCTTGACTCACCTTATTGAGAAGGTTCGTGCTATGAGATATATGGTGGAGGCGACAAGAGAGCCGGCCGAGGCGTCCACGACGGAGATAGTAACCCTGTGAACCAAGCAGAGTCGATTGGTGGAGTGGCTCATTCGGTTGCTGCCGGAAAAATCACAGCTTCCAGGAGTGCACCCGCCTCAAGACCCCGGAAAAGTTTACAAACATTTGATATTTGTATTGTGTTTTTTATTTAAAATTTTGATTTTTTATACGCAAAGATTGGCAGAGACTCGAAAATGTAAATTTTCATACAATGTAAAATAAAAAAAAAACTAAAAAACTTTTGAAGAGTGGGTGAAAGTGGATGAAAAAGGTCGGAAAGTTTATCTCAATCTCACTTGACGAGATGTGGTCAAAAATGGCTGAAAAAATGGAGTGAAGTTGTCAAATCGTTATTGCCTCAAGTGAGCAGAACTTTGGACAAAAACGTGAGACGGAAATTGGCTGGACATTAAGCGCTAGTAATTATCAGCGACGGCGCTCCAACCACTTTATTGTGGCCAGAAAAACAGTATGAATTTTGTCGAAAATATCGGCCGGAAAACAATCCTTTTTTTTATAATGGACATAAATCTCACGTAACAAGATATCCATTTTTAAGTTTATTTCAACAGAAATGCCCTTATGAAAATAGAGCGAGCGTGGCAGGTTTGGCCTCTATAAAACATTTATGTTGTCTAGTCCCCTGCTATAGCATGCTGACTCACATGACTATCTGCAAACGACACCTACAGACTTTTACAGAATAATTTGTGAGTATCAAAAGCTGAATTCTCTAATCGTTATAAAAGTGGCAATTACAGTTCAAACTTGCACTAAATCAATCCATCCACTTTTTCTGATTCAGATTAAAAACAAGGACAAAAAGACGACATTTAGGGTGTGTTTGATTTAGAAAAAAATTGGTGAAAAGGAAAGTTTAGAGGAAAATTGATAAAATCTAATGTTTGATTTAAATGAAAAATATGAGGAAATTATGTAGAAAGTGAGAAGGCAAGTTAAGCAAATTAAAAGAAGTTTTAAAACTTTTCTTCAAAATTTTCATGTTAAACCAAACAAAAAAAATAAAATGAAATCCATTATAAATTTCGCTTTCCATCAAATTTTCCTTTATCTATAATTTTCCCTAAACCAAACACAGCCTTAGTAACTACCAGCCGATTACATAAAACATAATTCTGCTTTTGATACCAATTTGATTACTCTATAAAATTTGTAGAGCAGCATGTACAATCCGCTTTTAATACCAACAGATTTAATATCGAATTCCTAACTGCAAAATAAAATAAATTAATAAATTGATAGAAAATCATAAAAAAAGAGTAATATTTGAAAAAAAAATCTTGAAATCATCATCCGCAAATTGGCATTTCCAGTCAGGATTTATACATATTCAGAAATAAAATATTGATGGGGATGGGACCGAGCTGGATGTAAAGAGATGGGAAAGGGCGTGATTGGTGAGTCAGAGGTATCTCTGTCGTTATGTCTGCGAACAGTGACGCAGCAGCAGCAGCAGCAGTTGCTGTCAGGATCAGAATCAGAACCTGCTGCTAACCGAGTTGACTCGGGTTCGATCGACTCGTTTGGACGGACACGCTGATGCAGACGGGACACGTGTACGGTTAGGATGATAACTGGGCCGAATGATTGCTGAGATAAGGTCCCGTAATAAATGAAAGGAAGGGAGAAGCGCATGCGGAGATGGAAAACAACGTGGTGTGTCGTCGTCTCGTCTCTACTACAGACAGACAAGCTCGAAATGCAGTGAAGAGGACGACAACAGCGACCCTCAAAAAGGTTGATAAACTGTCAATCCACGTGTTTTGCTTGAATCTGTGTACAAGAATTGAACATGTCGTGCATTTCAATCATTCACTGGATTCATCCATGTCCGAAACAAACGCGGTGTTATATACAGAAAATGACATTATTTTGATATATAATTTCAATTGATTAGATAGTAAACACACAAAATGATATCGATTTGAGTTGCGCATCAAGTTGCATCACAACACTAGATCCAATTCCATTACCAACAAAGTGTTGATATAATGGTTTTTATGGATTGTATAACAGCTGTAAGTTCATTAATTTAAGCCCTTTTGGTACCATTTTGATTTTTTTTGTCAAATGTGACTTTTTCACTCCAGTCTCTATTATTTCTGAACTCCCGCTTGATTTGTTTTTCATACTAACCTTTTCGCAGTTCGTAACTGAAAAAAATTCAATGTGATTTTCACAGTTACAAAGTGCGAAACTCATAAAGATTTTCGCGGTTCCGAACTGCGAAAATTGAAACCCTAAAAATATTTCACGCCATTGTCCGCTTAATTCTCACGGACATGATTTTTCGCAGTTGTGACCTACGAAAATCACATGGAGCTTTTCGCGGTTGCGGATAACGAAAATAATAAGAATTTTCGCATTCGGAACTGCAAAAATGACAGTATGAAAAACAAACCAAGCGGGGTTTCAGACATGATAGAAAATGAAGCGAAAAGGTTACATTTGATAAAATATCTACCATTTTACACTTAGATATACTGGAGGTGTGCATGAGCTGATCCCGTGAAGAGATTAGCAGCTGCTGATTACAAAAAATAAACATAGTCCTGCTCTGGTGACTGAGATATTATCTCTGATGGTAAATTGGATTGAAGGTGCACATAAACTGCTCATTGATAGAATAATAATATAAAAAAAAACTCAAATGAATGATAGATTTTCATTGAATCCATCCACAAATGAACATGTTTTGCCAGCGGTGTGCAAGTTCGTGTATAATGAATGTTACATTCAGGGAAAAATGGCGCACCTTTAGGTCGCAACTTGCCATGTATCCGAAAACATCAAGGCTGGCTCTGGCTTTTCTTCGTCTGTTGGCAGCATGATACGATTTTTTTTCATATTTTTACTTTAAAAGTTCTTCGTCGGGCTTGTGTGTACACGAAGAGGGAGACAGGGATCGTAAGGCTGGCCAACACTATCAATAACAACTCCCACGAGAGGGCGTCGCTTGGGATGTACAATGCGCCTGTCAGTGTCTCCTGCAAATACGTAATGCATTTTAGTGTCACATTTGTGACGAAAAATGCCCAAGATGAAAGTATATCACGCGCATTAAAGAAACCTCAGCATTTTGACCGACCAGAATTGAACAGAGATCGAAATCAGAAAGTGGGTACTTTCCTCGACCGGGGTCAACGGGTTCTTACCGGGACGCTTATCTTTTGGGTCGTCTGTTTATTTTGTTTCGCGAAAAGTTTCTGTGCATGCTTGTAAAGCTCTACATCAAGGCTGTTAAGTTCTTCTATTTGCTTAAGAACTGCTTCCGGAACTTTCCTACGTGCCTGCCGAGATAACAATGTCCTTAAGTTCAGCAACTTGAAGCGAAAGCAGCAATTGTCAAATTTAACAACTTCAGTTTGCAGGGCAATAAGCTCCAAGTCGGATGATTTTTAATGCGAAGAAATGGGCTTTAATAGTACCTCCTTTGAAAAATTCACAGGGGCAATCTTCTGCAATGAAGTTGTTCGTCGCCCAGCCTGAGTTTTTCGCAGACCGCGAGTGCAACTTTCATACGCTTGCATCAGCTTGCCCACCGTCATCTATTTCCGCATAATCATCACATTTCAGGAAAGCAGAAAAAAAAAGCAACAGAGAATTTTTTTTACTTACATTTTCGTTTTTAACATTGGCATTTCCAGAGGTACCTTCAATATTCATGTTTTCAGTGGTTCTATTCTGTCAAGCAGTAGTACAGAATCATCGGTAATCATCACGACATATACAGCTTTCCAATAAATATAATGGCGGCTCTTCATCAGCTTACCAGATGTATGCTGGAGGGCAAAGATTTCAAAATGTGGAGGTTCTGTCCTATTGAAACGCAACAATACAGGAAGTAAGTTCATGGTAGTTCCGAAGTATAGATTGCATTATTATTTTTTTCAGAGGGGGAGGAGGAAGGAGGGGGAAATTGCATACCTTGTTTGCTATTAACCGCTGGTTCCTTATCTGATTTTTCCATCAACTGAGATATCACTTGTGAACCGACCACGTTGCCAAACATAGTAGCAGATTCTTTATGATCCTCTGTGAGTCCAACGTACAGCATATCATCCAACCGTTTCTGCAATATACGCAAGTTCAAAGCCCAGCCGTGGTATTAGAAAGCATCAAAAGCCATATTGAAAATGGAAAGAAAATCATCATCAGCAAGCCTTTTAAGAAAAGTTCTCTCACCCTAGCAACTTCAAGCACATGAGTGCCTAGACTGCGATACTTATGTACACAATGGCGAACTTCATGAGATTCCGCATGACATGAGTTGTTTGTCAATCCTGCAACCTGTTAATCAGGTCAGACATTTTCAATTGCATATACTTGGGATTCAGCAGCTTCGCCACAAGAGTCTTCCTCCGTATCAAAAGATTAAATGTGACTCCTCACAGTGAATAATTAGTACCAAGAAAGTTTCTCAGTTATGCTAATCTAACTGTTTTAATGTTCACGGGTTGTAGTAAGTAGTAACAAGTCTACTAGAGCTTAATATCACCGGTATGCGAGTTAAACATCGGGAGAACTCAATCACCTGAAATGTAGCCCCATTGTGAATTATATCTTGAGCTACGGGGTCCTTAATGTACTTGTGTAAGGGCATAGCCATGTCTTCGACATTGTACGAGTCACTACTCTTGGTAACGTTATGCTCTTTAAACTTTCTAACATCTCTCTGTAATCAAACATGAAAGGCCGGAGCATCAGACAAAAGATGTAACTGGACAATCTATGTATCAGTCATTGGTGATTGGACACGGATGAAGGGAAATACCCGAGAAAACAAATCCTCTCTCATCCATGGAACCAAATATTTCCAAGGCCATATATCCAAGGTGCTAACAGAATTAGTCTTTTTACGTATACGTGATGCCATTCGTACTGCAGATGTGAGATTTGGGTAAATCAAGAACCTCGCAGCTACTTCGATAGAAAATTCATATGTGCTAAAGACACGATCAGTTGGATTCCTAAGTATTGTAACCACCGAGGTTTTCTTCCTCGGAAGTTTAGTCATCATGCTATAGTCATCATGAGTAACCAACAGCCTGCAATTTGGCTTCCTGAGGAAAATTAGAAAAACAAAAAATCAACATCATTCAATCCCATCGATTAGAAGGAAATAGAAAAGATGAAGCTCCAACTTGATTCAGGGATCGTCAATATGTTATCATGTCTTTTCTTTCCCCTTACGCAAGTGCAATGCTAAAACCAAAAGTGAGACGTAAAGTTCTTTGCTAAGCAGAACAAAAAGCACTGAACTGAAACTATTTACTAAGTGAATTCTTACAAAAGAAATAAGGTAGATTGAGCCTTGGGAATGTCAAGGGGTAAGTAAAAATTAGCACCTTGGATCAAATCGCAGCTTATCATAGGAGTGTGGACATTCGAGGGCATTGGGGTACAGCTTCTTCAGGAAACTGCGAGCATGATCCAAACCCAGAAATGAACGAACAAAATTATGTTCTGATCTGCAAAAATTGTATCAACTTAAATACATGATATATTATAAATTACCAGTGAAAATATGAGCGACCTCCAGTTCTTGGTACATGAAGGAAAAACAAAAGCTCCTGAAGTTTGTGCTTGTCTTCTTTGACGTCCACATCAAGAGCCGCAGACTTCCATTCCATGACAGTTCTTTCACATTGTCCGTAACCATCATCTTGGCTAAAAGTAACAGCAACTAAGAAACAAAAAACAAAGCATCCCTGAGCGAAAAAACACATACCAAACTTACAGTCATAGAATTAAATTTGCCGCTACTAATAGAAAACCATTGCTACTGAAACTTTCGTGACAGAAAAACATAACTTTCCTCCATTTTCCATCGCACTATTGACTCAAATGGTAAACATAAAACTAAAATAAAAGGCAAGGGCAATCAGCACAGACCTAATCCCAGTAACAACAGCGGCAGAAAAAATTTCACTGCAAGATCCATTCACTCAGACCTGAAAGAACCAATGTAAGTCAACAACACCGCTCAACATATCATAAGAAGAGTTTAGCACTAAGCCCCACATAAATCCAAAACTAGGGCTCAGAATTTTGAAAACTGAATCCTGTCGCATTCATGAAACTTTATACAAAAGCAAAACAAGTTAAATCCAACCAGATCAGGAAACAAATATCCAAGTACCAGAGGAAGAAAAAGCTTACAAAGACCATAGAAACCTACTTCAGTTTCTCACCATCCACCTGCAATTGGTAACACACAGAAATAGAAAACACTAGTCTTCAGGAAACAAGTACTTATACTCGAGTAACGGCACAAAGGCAAGCAAGCAATGAAAAACGCACCAAAAAATACAACATGGGAATCAGGGACCTACCGTTACACAATTCCAACGCCTCGTGCTCATAAATTACCTCAAACCAGACAAAACCCTCAAGATCGCAGAGGCCCCCAAATTCGGGAGCCTCCCAAAACCCTATTCGGACTTCTCACTCTCTTCCTGAGACCCAATGCAACCTTACATCATCTTCACGCGTAGAAATCCGCGAAGAAGTTCAATAAATATTGGATTTTTATTCCCTCTCGTCCCGCTTCGAGATCGGCCGGAGAGACAAGGGTAGCGTCGGTGATTGAGGAAGTCGACGCCGGAAGCAAGGAAGACTGTGGGAGGCGAAAAAAGGCGGAAACTTTTTCGCCATTTTTACGTTTTGTTTGTGGATCCGCGGCGGTGGAGAGGAACTGTTGTGTAAATATGTGAAATTATGATTTTTTTTTACTTCAAATTTGTGATATTTTTAAATCAAATCTATTTTATGTGTGTAATATACTTATCCGAACCGGACTTAGAATCAAACCATCTTGTCTCGGATTTTCGGATTTTTAGTTAGACCGGCTGATTTGACCGGTTTAACCATTAGGTCAATGAAATGTAAAAATTGTGTAGTATTTTTAAACAACTGATTCAATTGCTTTTGTGGTAGTGATCTGGACCCAATTACTTTTGATTATTAATTAAATTTGATTAGTTACGACTCAATTAGTAAATGAATCGGTTCACAATATAATTGGGCTGTTTAATTAAATTTGATTATTATTCGGTTCAACCCGATTTAAGATGCATTCGGTAAGTGAGAGTAAACCAGTAAATCAAATTGTAAATCAAGTTGATGAACCAGTAAATATGACCAAATAAATGGATAAATCCGATGAAAGAAATCTCAAATCAGGGAGCAATTATAAGTCAAACTGGATACTTTGCAAGTTTGGTGGGGTAAGATGAAGCTTCCCAAGTAGCCAAGGTCATAGAGACCGCAACATCCCCCCACAAATCCTGCACTCATTTGAAGTTTCGGTAATCGACTTCTACAGCACTCATTTCCAGATTTTATTCAGTTTCATACAGTCAGAGCGCTAAGCTGTGTGTAAGCCGAGGCTACTTACAAATTGAGATCCAGAACCATGAAAAAAAAGGACATGTTCCATCGGTGGAGACTCTCCTCCCAACTAACATATGATTCTGGGGCTATAAATATTACAAGGGAACTAACTACTAGTTTACTACTTGAAGAAGAAGAATGATTAACTTTAAAGTCAGAGTGCAACATATCTCAAAAACAAGTCAAAATCATTGTGCTTTCCCGATTTGAGCCAGGTATTGTTTGTCTGCTGTGGCAAGACGAGCTTGAAACTCTGCCCACTCGCTCTTGCATCTTTCTCTCACCTGTTGTGAAAAGACGGGAGTTAGTGAAAGAACGAACGTTGGAAGATATAGCAGCCCAAAAAATAAGGGGAGCGTCTGTTGAGGAAGTTGTACCCCTTCCCACGGAGCTTTGCCATTCTCTGACGTGCCCTGCAATGGTGAGAATAGAAGAGAAATGGCAGCATATTAGGTTAATGTCTGATCCTATGATAAAGGACCTTTTAATAAAATAAACAAAATAAATATCCACAAACATCCACTATATTTTCAACCAAATATTCATCAAGAGACATCAATATCAGGGTTAAAATATAATTGATAATGCCTGACATAAGGAATAATAAATTATGCTAGTTGACAGATTATGAGGCCAATTGCTGCAAAAAAACATGTTAGCAGTCAGAAACTATACCTGACTGCCAAGTGAAGGAATAACTTGATGAACGACCCACTGTGCATCAACCACGCCAATCTTCTCATGTGCAGGCTGCAGGAGAAAAACAAATAACGTATTTTTATGTCACAAATCACAAAAGCGTATCAATTTAGTACACTTTATTGAGATAGATAAGCAAGCAGCAATAGGCGAGGTAACATAGAACTGAAAGGCACAGTGGACCCACATCTACACATCTTCGTAATGCAAAGTCCAGTCCCCATCCGTGAACCAAATCATTCTGCAAAGGCATGTATTAACAGCAGTAAGGGAGCTGAACATAAAACAAAAATAGGAAAAATGTATTGAGTAATATGGGTAAATGAAGATTGCATGTAAAAGTAAGACACTCTTGAGCAGAATCACCTGAATCATATACCATACACAACGCCAAGCTTTTCTAGAAAAGACAGGGGCCATGATCTCCACAAACCTGAGTTCAAAATATGGTACGTAAAAAGTGTGAACTCAAGATAGCAAAATGACTAAATAATTGTCGTACGAACACCAGGTTAATTCATCACTCCATCTAAGAGCGGTTGGCAGAATATACTAAGGTGGTTATGCTATAGGTATCTTGTTGGGTAGCATAAACTTTGAATTCAAGCACATCCCAGGTGGAAAACTATTTACCTACTGTGAATTGTCTAATGCATATTTTTTTTAATTTTTCTTATTATATATATATTTATTACATGGTTGAGACGCATACTCTGCTGCGGACCGTGGATGTCCACATCTCTTACTATTTTAGTCAACTCTTACTAGTTAATTATCTAATGCTTTTGATAAGATACAGAGTGAACGAGAGATGAGCATACGCTGCACAGGGAGGCAAATGGGGATCACTACACCAGCCTGGTTTCTCCTCTGTTTCTCTGTTCATTTATCCATACAAATAAAAACACTAACTTAATAGAATGTTCAACAACATTAAATTAGTAAATTTGAATAATGGACTAATTGTGTAACTTACTTGTGAACCTCTTTATCGCCTCTTCTTTTTGTCATCTCCCATGTTAGCCCATTATTGGGCTCAAGACCGGGTTGAGCAATCTCTAAACCATGTTTCTTCACTAGTTGAATGAACCTAATACATAATGAGAATGAAAACATATATTCTATTAAGTTAAGAAAGCATTGCATAGTTTTAAGTGAGTATATGCTGGTCATAATGAAAGGATTACTTCTCCCCAATAAAGTGCTCAACTCCAAGGTCCTCATCCCATATAAAGATGTACTCGTAAGCTGCAACAATATCAGGGTGCAAAAACCTTTTTGCATACCACCTACGAAAGATATATGATTTCAGTCTCACCAAATAATATTAACATCTTCTTTCAATAAATGAATAAATAATAATATCAACCATCAGCGTGAGAGGTCATACAACATAATGAGCACATCCTTGCATGCATGAGCATGAAAATGTACAAGAATTCAAGGAATGATTAATCTTACCATTTTGTTTGTTTTTTTACACTGATATGAATGGCCTTCTTTGACCACTCATATTCATCCCATTCAGTAGTTCGACCATCGTAATGAAAAAGTAAAATTTGGAAGTCGTCTGAAAACTGCAACAAAACTATGGTAAATATAACAACAGAAACCCAACAATAATGAAAGAACACTAAGTCATCTAAAAATATCACCTTTTTAACACATGAATTGATGTTCTCCTTTTGATCAAGGCCAACGGTAAATGTTACTAGGTACTTCGGTTTTTTTGAAAGATCCTGTAGTTTAATATCTCTGTCACTCACCGATTCAAAGGTAAAACACAGCTAACATAGTTCCAAAACAGGAAAACTTATGAAAAAGAGAGAAAATAAACCTGGCTAGGATCACCCCAGAGTCTGCGCAGAAAGAAATCCGATTCTGACTCAATAATACCAGGGGGTAACGATTCTGCTCCACGGGGATTTGTTGGAACATGGATCTGGATGTGAAAGAGACATTACCCGCAGGAACACTTAAACCATAACAATCAAGTCAGTGTATAATGGTTACCACACATTGCATCATGCTGCCTTATAATAATTTTGTTTTCTTTTTTTATAGGAGTCTTATCCACAAGGAACTGTGAGTAATATTATCGACGGAGAATGTACCTTGATGACACCTTCTGATCCAGCATCTTCAAGAGATTTCTTACCAGATCCGTGACTGTCACCAGGGTCAAAATCAAGAGATGTTCGGAGGCTTGAAGGCAAATAAATCTGAAAAGTCACACAGTCAACCGAAAAAAAAAAACATACTTCAAGGACAGCCTCCTCAGAATCACTACCCTACATACCTTGGTCAGGGTTACAGATGGAAAGGAAACACCGACAACAAATCCAATAACCATTCCAATCATTGTAGCAATGACAATCCTGGCACCATCATTAGGCCTCTTTAACCCTCCACTACCAAGGAAATACGTTTTCGTGAAAAGTCTAAGTAAACTCACAAGGGAATAAACATAAAAGATGTACCCATACAACAGAAATCAGAATACCGAATAGAACCAGCCCTTAATTTCAATGTAAGATAAGATGTCCAACCTGCGAGATATCGTTCCCATGATGTTGGCGCGTCAACTAAAATCACACATAAAACAGAAAAAACAAACTCCCCGCTGCTTCTCAGTGGCAGTGCAAAAGTTTCAGACCAGCCTCAAACATCTCTTGACGTATGAACCTTGATCATCAAAGCACATACAAACAGAGTCATTTAATGTTCAGTTCAACTATTTGACTTTGAAAAGGCAGAAAAAAGTGGCACAAACTGAATGCGAACTCATCAGTGTTTAAACAATATTTGACGACGCACTACGAATCTCAGAAAAAGGAGCAGTTTAACGATTCAAACCGAAACCGCCAAAAAGTAGCTAGGCACTGCTCATTTCCACAACACATAAGAAGAGTGTGCCGCACCGACACATTCACAGCAAATTCACACATTCGAATACCGATGTCACTTTACAAGAGCGTGTCAATTGATGAATTCGAACAAACCCTAACGGAATCAGAATTGGGGAACCGTAGATCGAGGATGCAATCAATCAGGAAACGCAACAGCGGAACGTCGATTGAATAATTCGAGCGAAGAGAAGCAGGAATCATGCGACAAATACGAGATTGAATTTTAACTTACAAGCTCGTCGGTCGGTCGATCGGTCGGAGTTACGGAGGATTGTGCGACGCAAGACGGTGGCGGTTGGTGGTGGGAGTGAGAGTGGAGTGGAGGTGCAAAAGAGGAGACGAACGGAAAACGACGACTTTTTGCTTCAATTTTTTATTCATGCGTTTCTTTTTGCTATGACATTTATGTCCTCTCATATTTAAATTAGTTATTCTCATTTTTTTTTATATATAATTATTTAAAGGATAAAGAGTTCGCATAACTAAGGCTACAAGCGAGGCGATGTAATAGCGAGCTGCTCATGAACAAGTTCGGTTAGTACTCGATCACAGCTCGTTTGTTAATAAATAAGTCGATCACGAACAACAATTATAAGGTCGTTTAATAAACGAGCCGAACATGAGCAAGGGGGTGCTCGGCTCGTTTACGTTCGCGAACAAGCTCGATAAGAAGCTTGATAACTCTATTAAAAAGATCGAAGACTTACCGACTTAACTTAGAATATAGCTCAAATTCAAACATGTTAATCTCGTAACAAGAGTTAAGAATTCTAAATTAGTAAAGATGACTACAATAATTAAGATAAATTTCATCTAATGTAAATGAAACAGATGTAACTTTTGTCTATCATTTGAGGCAAATATGAATAATAAGATATTCGACTCATTTATGGTCTCGTTTAAAAGCTCCATTTAAACTCTTTTATAGCTCGTTTAGACTCGACTACGAGCTTATTTATAAATTTATAAATTACTAGTCAATAAAGTAGGATTTTTTAACGAGTAACTCATTTAACACTCGTTCAAACTTGTTTAAACGCTCGTTATCATATATTTTAAATTTTATATTATATCAATCAAAACGCTCGAGCTCGGCTCGAACTCGTTAAAATTAAACAAGCCGAGCTTGAACATATATTTTAAAAGCTCGTTAATACTCGGCTCGAGCTCGAACTCGTAAAATTTTAAATGAATGAATACGAACACTTTACTACTCGGCTCGACTCGGCTCGTTTACAGCCATGCAACATAAGTCATCTATATACATTTATATAACTTTCATTAATAAGGTTAAGATGGTCACTTCCAAAAAGTTATATGAGTCATTTCGTAAATAATTATATAAGTGAGAATAACGAGTCATTTTGTTTGTTTTTTTTAATGGAACATTTTATCCATATAAATGAAAATAAATAAATATGTAATCGCGAGTAAATAAGTGATTTCATATGCATATGTAAAAAAGTGTTTTCGATAAAGAGAAATTTTTTACCCTTCTTAAATTTTGAACAATTTCTTTTATTTTTTCAATGAGTATTCGAGCCTGAAAGCTGATTTTCTGTAACAGTATGTTCTAATTACAGTATTTTATATGATTAAAATATATTTTTGTAGTAAGGATAACATGATTTACTTCTTTATGCTGATAAAAACAATCAATAAACTACAATAAACTTTTGATACACTATAATTTACTCATAGTTATTAAAACCGGTCAGGAATTGAACCGGTGAGAGCTCTGATTCCCGGTTTATCGATTGAACCGGCGGTTCGGATCGGTTCAATCGTCGGTCTGATTATTTATTATTTTTAATATAAATAAAATTTATATCATCATAAGTCATTGAAAAGAGCATGACCGCGTGGAAATCGGGCTGCCAAATTCACAAGTGGGCTGTGGGCAAGGGATCAATTCTTGCTATTATCATTTTGGATATAATTAGCTTTTATTTGTAGATTTATTTTAATATTTATTAAATAGGATAATTTATATATTAATTAAACACTGAACCGGCCGGTCCGGTCCTGTTTTAATAACTATGATTTTACTTTTAGTATTTTATATGGTCAAGATGATAACATTATTATTTTTTATTTATGTTTAATTCTTTTAGGCTGTGTTTGGTTTAGGGAAAATTAGTAAAATTCATTATTTGGTTTAAATGAAAAATAGGATGAAAAGAAAATCAGATAGAAAATTGGATGGAAAATGTGATTCTAATCTCTAACAAATCAATCTAATCAAATTCAATATATCTCAAATAAATAACCACTTTTTGAACAAATTCAATGTATATCATTAAGTTCAATCTACGAAGTGATGAAAGATTGATATTTTTTTCCATATTTTTCATAAAACTTTCCGTGATCATGGAAAATGAAATGAATTCCTAACAAAAGAATCCATTTCATTTTTCTTGACATTTTCCTAATGAAACTAAACAAGGAAAAATTAGACCGAATTCTTCAAGGATTCCATTTCTTTTCAATTTTTCCTCAAACTTTTTTTCAACCAAATTTTTCTTAAACCAAAGACGGCCTTGAGGTTCAGTTAATTGTTAAATCCGACATTTTTTTTGCAAGGTTTCTCCAATGCTTGCAGGGCACCTGTCTCATATAATTGGTATTTTCAAAGGGTATCTGCTAGTAAGTATATACGACTTGTCCTAGACTCCAAATTCATTCGTACTTCTGACAACATTATCATCTTGAGTTCTATAAATTATTGACTTAAATCTTACGAGAATAAACATCTTTATTCGGCCGGAAGAATGGTCATTACCAAACTAGATTTCAATTCTATCTCTCGCGTTACTGGTGTAGAGTCTTCGAGCTATCTAAGGCGACTCTTAAAACTATTGATCATATTTGTAGATATTTTTTATGACAACCGTACCTGAACCTAAGTCTCCGATCAAATGGACGAAAGTTCGTCTTCCAACTTCTTGTGGTGTCTAGTTATTAAGGCAACACATCTTACATTAATTCATCTATTTTTCTATCACAAACTAAATAGTTACATCTTAAGTCTATCTTTATATGGATTAAGTGGCTGCATTTCTACATAATGAAATTAGATTATTGGTTGACTCATCCGTATAAAGTGTTCTTTCGTGGAAGGTAAGCAGATGCTCATGAAAGACTTAAGCCTGGATTGGTGCTCAACGACTAATAGTTCTATAGCATGGAAGATTCTTGGTACCCTTTCTCTTCGAAATCAATTTTGAATGTCATCTGGCTAGGGGTCACCAAAAACCTCCTTAATTTCATATGATATGAAATAGACTATCATAATTAAAGCATAGCTTCACTTTTTGGTTAGCTTATCAAAATAGATTTCCTTAGACTTTTGAGACTCGGACTTCAACATATTGATTTATGCTCTCTATGTGATACGCATCCAAAATCTTTGGATCACTTAGTCTTATAGTGTCAGCACACTCATGACCTCATTATTATTTTAGCTCTCATATTATATCTCTGTCAGCTTCTACTCCCTTCACATCATGAGTCCAAATGATTTCATGGTCTACTTACTATCTCTCTATCTCACCTTATGTCTACAATATCTGGAGAGTAAAGAATTATGTTGTCTTTTTGGGACCCATATCTTGAAGTATATATATTAAGTATGTGTGTAATCTCGAGTTCAACCTTCTACCGTCTTTATGATCTTCTCTGTTTTAACACTGTTAGAGCTCATAGAATAGGTTTGAATCATATCTGTAGATATTCTATTTATTTAGTCATCATGACTATGGTTGTATTATTTTAAATTGAACTTTTGTCACCATTTGTATTATTCTCTTTTTTCAATGAAAGCACTATCTTTCATATATATATATAGCGAGTGGATCAAATGAAAACCACTTTGAATATGTAAACTGTGGACCAATGATATCCATTAGATCTTTTAAGTTTAATGGATGAGATTAAATTTTAATTTATCATAATTAAATTTAATTTTATCCATGTAGAAATACAAACCTTTTAATTGATACACATCCACGTATTTAAAAATTACCTTCCATTTTTCACGCTAACCTTCCATCTAATCCTGTTGCCATACTTAATCTTCTCCATATCTCAATCAGAAAAGAATCTCACCGGCCTCGTTAATTAGAGAAGCAAATGCATCGTCCTTTGCAAAATTCTCATCGCCACACGAAAGTTTATCCGACTTTGAAGAAGCCATAGTGACGATTCAGTTGGAGGAAGGAGCGAACAGATTTGGAACTTCGAAAGCTAATCGATTTTCAATGGAAGCAACCATAAAGTTAATCCGGCTCAACCCGCAGCGGAAGCAATAGAATCCAACAGAATCTAGCAGCAGCAACAATATCACAATCCGGCTCAATCCAGCAGCGGTGGCTTCTCCAGATTTTTTTTAAAATTCTTTATTTTTGTTGTTAGTTTGCTTCACGTGTCGATTATTCATGTTAATCGGTATTTCATCTGTTTTAATTGTTACTTGTATAGCACATCAGATCTGCATTGAGAGAGCCTCACGCAATAGACGACTAATTGAATTCGCCTCAAGTTCATCACAGCTGCCATATCTAAATGCTGCTCGAGCAGTCATTTCGCCTTCAATCGTTAGAGAAGGTCTATAATGGTGCACAATTACTGGTGCACGGGTTTTCTGAACTCATTGGTGCACATCAAATCTTGTGTGAATGGTGCACACCAAATCTTGTTTGAATGGTGCACATGTTGGCTACGTCCAAAATAATAAAGATCTAAACTTTCTGAACAACATAACTAATAAGTTGCCGGAGAGGTTCATCACGTTTATGACCTGGGTCAGAGGATTCAGCATCGGCCAATTTTAAGCAAGGCTATGGGGGAGGCGCTGGAGTGGATGTTTGTGCACCATGTAAATTCAGTTTGTGCACCATTTCAAATTCGTAAAAGTGCATCATGTAACAAGAAATAATGATTAATTAAATAATAAATTACGATGTATCATCCTAAAAATAAAAAAGTGCACCATCTCAAATCAATATGTGCACCACCTCCTAATTTTTTTATCAAATAGTGCATCGGTAAATTACAATGCATCATCCCAAATTCATATCACGTGCACCATTAATTGTGGTGCACATCGGAGACTGTGGAGGACGGTGGCAACAAAAAACTTTCTTCTCCCTTGGTGAACGAAAGATCGTCACTGCAATTCCAGGAGAGATGTGGTCAAAGAACGCATGTGGGGTGCGTGTGCATAGTTAATCGCAATCGGAGTAAATTAAGGGATTTAGTAGTTAAGTGGCGGCATAAAATAAGGAGAGAATATATTTCGATTTAAAAACTTTATCCGATTAATATTAAAACATAATTAATTAACAAATATTTAATTAAATAAATCAAAAAAATCTGATGCATTGATTAGAAAAAGATCAACGATTGTAAATGGTTCACAGTTTACATATCCAAATTGATTTTCACAGGATCCGCCCCCTATATATATATATATATATATATATATATATATATATATATATAGGAAGGATCCATTGAGAACCTTCTTACGTTGAGAACCGTTGTGGACAATTCTGGACCAATCATTTTATTACCTTTTTTAAGTTCATTTATTATTTGACACATTAAATGTAATATATTTGGAAAGTGTATTTATGTATTATATTTCATTAAGTATCATTAATGTTTTAATATTTTGTTCTATATTTTACAATTTGATCATTGAATATTGATTTGTAAAAAATTTTTAATCAATGGTTACCATCGTGTATTACGTATTTTGTAGGCTTTAGTGAATATTTTTGCAATTTTTAATAGTGAACATTTTTTTCTGAATTTTTATGACATTTCTTTTTTATTGTGTTAGTGAACGTTGTTGGTGAACATATTTATTGTCAAAACCCTATTCATTTTAGTACATTGTAAAAACAGATGTTCACTATCGAAAACATTACTCAAATTCATAACAAATATCAAAAATTCAGTAATTTTCAAAATATAAAACCATGTTCACTATTCAAATATGTACAATAATGGTGAACATATAAAATTCACTAAAAAATCAACAATTGTAATGATGAATATTTATTACTAAAAATAAGTGATTATGAGGAGAGAGATAAAATCAATCAAGAGTAATTTGCTCCAATAAATATCACGATAATTAAAGATAATATGTTACTAAAAATAATTAACAGGTATATTAAATGAAGTTACAAAAATAAATTTACAATGATCAAAACACGGTAGTTTTATGCTAAAAATGATTGGCCCAGAATTCTCCACAAGGTTCTCAACTTAAAGAGGTTCTCAACTGATCCAACCTCTATATATATATATATATATGAACTTTAATAAACTTTTGTAACATAATATATTAAACATAGTTTTTATATGGTCAACAAATATATTTGTGGAACATATTTTTTATGCCCAATTTATGAATCATCGTCATTGTTTATCCTATATAAATATATAGACTGATTTATTAGAAATAGTTATTTTTGAAATTATAGTTATGGGAAAAGAAGTCTCACTCTAAAAATTTTCTCTCACAGTCGCCATAGATTTTATGGTTGTGGCCGCCTCAGGAGGGGAGGCCGCGCCTACTCCCTAGTTGTCCTCCCAGCCCCACAACCACCCCATAACTGGCCACCGGTTGCTTCCTACGCCATGTCCGTTGGTGTGATATAATCCTCATATTTTCCAGCGTTGGATATCCCCTAACAAACCAAAACAACCGAAGACGGTCAACAAACTATTCTTTCCTCCCTGGTCGACAGATTAAGGTACTCCCTCTGTCTCCTTTTATTTTTATCACTTAATTGAGTTTATTTATCCACATAACAATTTCAATGCACATTTAATATCAATTACTATCTTAAAACGTCAAACATTAATCATTTTATTATCATAGTAAATAAAAAAGTCATTTCTCACCAATTATAATATAATAAATTTATGTTCTGAACAAAATTTAGAAAGAAAACACCTGCCTAGAAAATTTGCTCAATCACCAATATTAATATCTTATTAATTTATTCAATTTAACCTTAATCAAATACTATATCAAAGAAGAAGTATTTGCTAGTAACAAATGTAGTGGGAGGTTCAAATATAATATGATGTGGACTACACATCCAGAATTTCAAAGTTTGATTTGTGATGTGTGGCGTGGTGTGATCCATCCAAACTCAATTCTCAATGTTGCATTGAAGTTGAAGAGTCGTGCCTGCAATCTCTCCACCTAGAACTGTGATGTCTTTGGGTTTTACAAACTTTAGACAGTTAGAGGCTAAAGTTGTTAGGTTGGAAGACAGTTTAGTGAGGGACTGGTATCATGAGAGAGATGGAAGGATATCATAGAGACCAAAGATAAGCTTACCCTTTGGCTTTGTCCCAAGTATATATTACTCGAAGATCAACCTCGGGCGCATAGGATGTCTAAGGAGATAAGAGCACAATGTTCTTACATGCGCGTATCAAGCAGAGACAATGTCACTCTTAGTTAAATCTTGCATTATCTTTGAATGGTTGCTTATCCAACAATGAAAAATTGGTATTGAAGCGGTCTTCGTTAAGACCTCTTTCATGTTGGTAATCATTCTGAAAACCTGAAAAATTGTAATGTCATTCAAAACTACTGCAGAAGAACATTTAACAGATGTCCCACATTGCCTAATGATGAGAAAAAGATGTGACTTATATTGAATTGTTGAACCATGACTCACAAGCCTATGCTTTTGAGTCAGAGTAGGAACACAATCCAATATGATCCAACCCGAAAATTCAGCAATATAATTGGTATCAGAGCCCATGCTTCGGTATGGGACCAGCATGCGAGACGTAGGAAAGACACCCTGAGTATCAAGGACGCCGCAGAGCAGCGAGAGTAGTTCGTAAATGTGCTAGTGAGCTGGTGGAGCCAAAGAATCGGGCCAACAAAGTATTGATCAAAAGAGAGCTGGTGTAGTAAAAGATCCAAGCCAACGAAGTAATGATCAAGGGGGAGCCTGTGATATTTTCCAATTGAGAGGGAGATTGTTGAGCAAGAACACTTGACAAATGTCTCACATTGCCTAGTGAGGAAAAGAAGAGGTGATTTATATTAGATTATTGAACCATGACTCAAAAGCCTAGGAGTGGGGATACAATCCAATATGAGCCGATTCAGAAATTCAACATAACCATTTTCTCAAAAGCCGAGAACCGTAGCTTACTATCTCCGTCTTCAGAGGAAGAAGTGCTAGCTGTAGTGAAAGGCATGATCCCTTTCAGTGTCCATGGGTTCTCTAGCCAGTTCTATTTAGGTGCATGGAGTATGATATATTTTCCTTCACATCGCTCTCTCTCCAAATCTTCCAATTTGGGAGGAAAGGAATTGAAGTTCCAATCCTCCCAAATCACTCCAAACCTCCTTCAATAAATTCAGGATCAAGGGTCTTTATTTCAATTTCCTTTCTCCCATTCTCTTTCCTTTCTAATGATTTACTCTAATGGTTGGGCCAAACTCAATAAGTTCAGTTCGATTTAATTGTTGGACCGTGCCGACCACTTGTCATGTATTAAATTAATTTTCAATTTTAGTTTAATTATTTTGGTTCAACTTTAGATTTATAGTTAAACCATAAATTCAATTAGGTTCAATTTGATTTAATTACCATGGTTCATTTAATCGATTTGATATTTAGACTAATTAATTAAATTAATTTCTATTAACGAATTAATTGATTTAACTTTAATTGTGGCGATATATATAATTAAGTTCAATAAAATTAAAATACTAAGTATCTAAATAAATATTAATTGTGAATTAATTTTCCAATTGGATTTTTAGGAGGAAACATTCTATGCAAACTTCTTTAATTTTATTTTAACTAATTCTTATGTTTAATTATGTTATGTGATATCATGTCATGCTTGGTGAGTAGTATGACATTGTTTTATTATTTGCCACAAGCGTGCTGCTTGTGGTCGTATACCTTGTATTAAACTTGTATTGAATTTGTAGTTATACCTTTCCAAAATAACAATACTTGTCAAGGCTTTGTCATTGGTGAATGAGATCAACAAAAGCAGTGTGTTTCCAACTATTTTAGTGAGACAAGATGACCAGTGATTGCTCACACATGTGGTTTGATTTGTTTAACAAACGATAAGACAATCTCAGATTTTGAGGCATATGAATTAGGAATCAGACATTAAATGTCTCTCAAGCACCAAAAGTTGCACGCCATGCAATTAGTAAGACATTGCTCATCTATATAGTTAAATAATGAGAGAAACTTTAAAGAAGACTCAATGTTTAATGAAATATGAATTTTGACTTATTGTACTTAATTAGAGACGGCTTTATGAAGTATAATGAGGAAAATTCACTAATTTTTAATGAATTTTAATCAACTGTTCTATCATTTTTTGCATTCCAATCAATCCTTGAGAAATATACTTTAAGCAGAACCAATTTTTTGGATTGTTACCAATACTCGAGAATATTGTTGTCAAGCAAGAGAATAAAGAATATATTTTTGACTTTTCAATCCCAAAATGTCGCTTTTCGTAAGGATAAAAAGGCTTATAAGAAACACAGTAATGATTCCAATGATATTGAGTTGTCTTATGTTAGTGACCATGAACTTATACATGTAGAAACAGTTTGAGAATACGAAGGTTTATGAGATGCTTACAAATCTGAAAATTTTGTTTCAAGAACAGATTCGAACAGAAAAATTTCACATATTCAAATCCCTCGCAAGAATTCAACACATTAAAAATTCACTAATAAGTTCTCATATAGTCAAACTAATTCGGCATATTCACAACACAAGGAAACAAGTGATTTATGATTCAATTGTTATTTGTGAGGACAACAGATAAGATATGGAGAGAAAAAAACAAAGAGGTGGTAAAATGCGTATGGAAAGACAGGTAACAACTGATTTTTATAACTCTCATCTTTCTATGTCCTTTTGTGAAGAGAGCAAGCAAGATGTGTATGAAAAAAAGTGATTTTTGGGTGGATATGATTCATTAATATCGAATACGGATATTATCAATGAGGAGTGTCACGTGTAAAGTAGAAAATTCGAAGTGACACTTGACAAACATTTATTGATTACAACTTTTTTATTTTTTAATATGTCAAATGGTTAATCAAATTGTCACGTGACAACTCTTCAATGACTAGTTCATAAAGTCATAGTTACATGTGAATATTGAAGTTAGACAGAGATGGTATCAGTAATAATCAGGGAAAAAACTCAAAAGGGACTCTGGACTACCACCGCTTATTCAATTGCTATCGGAACTACCACGATTTTCAAAAAGAATGCGATTAAAAAAATCAGACTAATTTTGGATGATGCTTAAGATCAGTTTGTCTGATTTTTTAAGTATAATTAATCTTATTAAATTTGTTGAGAATTATGAATGATTGAGTATGAAAAGATGTTGTTTTCTTTATATGCGCAAAATGATATTATTTATTTTGATAACCAAACAACTTAATTTCTGCACACAAATCTAAGTCTTATAATAATATAAGTTTATGAATGTAATGAAAAATTTTATTTTAAAAAATAAGTCTGTTTTTTATTGCATTTTTTGGAAATAGTGATGGTTCAATCCGCAATTCGGTAATTGATGATAGGTTAAGAACCTTTTTGGATTCCCTATTTATTATTATACATATAACTTTAGTTTTCAAAATTAGGATAATATTAGAAGAGCAATTTTTGGGTGGACACAATCCACCACATGGACTGTAGACTCACCATCGGAGTGGTGTTACGTGACACTTCAACCAGTCATGTGACACGTTGAAAAATAAAAAAAATTTATAACTAATAAGAAGACGCCACGTGTTACTTTGATTTTTCAAAATACCACATGGCGTTTACCCACCCAAAAAATTTTCATATTCGGAGGAGAGTAGGACGCCGACGATGACTACGATCACGGTAGACGATACAAATCTATAGGCTTGCCTATGGAGTGGAGCTCACCCAAAAAGTTAGGATACTAAATTAAACAAATGTATCGTTATTTGTTCAGCCTATATATGTTGCAATGATAAAAATAATTATTTTGGTTTTATGAATTTCATAAATCCTAGGCCGTGTTTGGTTTAAGGAAAATTTGGCAGAAAAGAAAATTTGATAAAAAATTAGTAAATTTTTTTGTTTGGTTTAGATGAAAAATATGAGGGAAAGAAAATTAGGTGGAAATTTTGATTCTTATCTCTAACAAACTAATCCATTCAAATTCAATGTATCTCAAACAAATAACTACTTTTCGAACAAATTCAATGTATTTCATCAAATTCAATGTATTAAGTAATGAAAGATTGATATTTGTCTATACATTTTTCATAAAACTTTCTATGATTATAGAAAATGAAATGAATTTCTAATAATTTTTCTTAATATTTTTAGTATGAAATCAAACAAGAAAAAATAAGATGGAATCTCTAAAGATTCCATTTTCTTTCAATTTTCCCTCCAACTTTTCTTTCCACCAAATTTTCCCTAAACACACCCTTAGTAAACAATTATAAAATATTAGGTTTGATGTATGAAAATCACAAATTTTAATCAAACTTTGATATCAATTACATAATTAATAATATTCGTATTTTTTAACGGAGATATATTTAGGCTCAGGAAAATTTATGGGAATTGAAAATTTGATAGAAAATGGAATCGAATTATTTAGTTGAATTAAAGTTGAGGGAAGGAAAATTTAATGGGAAATTGAAAGAAAAATTTAATTATAAAAGTTTTCATACTTCCCCTCATATTTATTGAAACCGGATCAGATGTCAAACCGGTCATACCTCCAATTCACCAATAAAAAAAAGTTAGTTGGATCGAGTTCAATAAAATTAATTTATTGTATTACATTAATAAATTAAGTGAAAGCTTTTAAACAAGAAAGAAAATGCAGCTGAGCATGAAAAGACTTGGGCATATCAGTGACCCAACAAACATCAGTTCGGTTTAATCCACTTTACAGTCTAATATATATATCCGGGCCGGACCTGATCTAATACCCGGTCCAAACATAGCTATTAGTTCTATTTAACTAGTATTAATGAAGTTTTAACTACTGGTTAATAAAGAATAATTCCATATTAGTATTAAAGTGGTTCATTATTCAGTTTCGTCTGTTTTAAACCGGTTTACTGCTGTCTCGACATGGTTCGAACCGATTCAATGTCGAACGGTCAATCCGATTTTCATAATTATACTATCTCCATAATTTTCCATATCTAATCACATAAAAATAAATAAAATATAAAATATCCAGAAAAATCACTTTACCTTTCATTTCCATTTTCTCCATAAAGTAACATTGCTTATTATTATGTCAAAGGACAAGGAAGGTCGTGGACCGTACATTGAATATTACACGAATTATGACGAAAGATGCGATAACGGTGACAGAATCACACAACACAAGAACGGCGTCGTAGAAGACATATTTGAGCATAGAAAGTAGCCTGCATAGTTTGCCCGTAACAAAGGCCTCCCCATTTCTTCACTTGGACACTTCACTTTCCCCCATGGCACAGCGGGTTGTCGGGGTCACGTCTGCAAATTTCCCTTTGGCGGGGCGTGTCCCCCGACGCCGGCGTCCAACTGCAACGAGAACGTAAAAGTTGTATACATAAAATCGATATTACGAAATTAATGTGACATTTAGAAAGATATTAAGAAATGACGCCCGGTGCTAGCCTCCCTCCAGGTGTGTTTGGTTTAAGAAAAATTTGGAAAAAAATCGATGTTTTCATTAAATTCATCATATTTTTTATTGTTTGGTTAGGGGAGAAAAATAGTGAGAAAATGTTAAAACATTCTTTATTTTAAATAAATTCTCTTTTCTATTTTTCATTTAATTTTCCTACGAACTCTAATTCTCATTTTCTCACAAATTTTTTTTCTAATTTTTTTCTAAATTTTCCGCAAACCAAACACAGCCTCAGTGATCAATAAATATAATAAAAGTGTGAAGCTTACATGGAAATTGTTCGGATCCGGGAGTGGAGGAGAGGAGGAGTATAAAAATGATGATCCAACTCAGAACAAACTTCTTCATTTCCATCCCAAAGCTCTAGCAGACGATAATTGAAAATAAAGTAGGGAGAAGATAGATGCAAGACAGGTGCTCCTCCAGCTACTTGGCTCCCTTCATATTTATATACTAAGGCTGTGTTTGGTTTAGTGAAAATCTAAATCTGATTGGAAGGAAAATGAGAATGAATCTATTGGGAGAAGATGAGATGACAAATAAGATAGAAAATTTGATTAAAAATAACATTTTTAAATTTTTTTCACAATTTTCATCCCTGGCAAAATAAGAAAAAGTTAAATAAAAATGTTAGAATTCACATTATTCTAACATTTTATTTCCCTCAGATATTCGCCAGTACCAAACGCAGCCTAACACCTCACACTCTCCTCTCAAGTCGACTCTCGTTTCTTGACTTCATTGCACTTTTTTTTTTTCAAAAAAAGATTAATAGTGGTTCTCCACTTCTTCTCTTGGCGGTCAGGGGTCGCACACCGCCTCTATCTTGATAGTGTACGGGTACCAACAGAGCTTGAACCTAAAATCTTAGAATTGTTAGACAACACCCAATATCACTAGATCACCCTGTTGTCTGTGTTTTGTGACCCACCTTGTGGATTTAAACGGGGCATGGTAATGCATATTATTTATATGATGCAAATTGGTTGCCTCTCAATAAATATCGTCTGCTTTAATTTTAGCTTCAGTTTATGCAACTTGTGAGTGTGACATGGATGCCTTAACTTGAAGGACATAAAACT
>NQLW01000008.1:3691731-3717886 GCA_002312845.1 Kalanchoe fedtschenkoi
TCCAAAAATCTCTTCTCAAATACCTCAACGCGATCTTTTTACTGTCGATCACAAGTTCCCCTCTCCCGAAAACTCTGGAAGAGGGAGCTACGAAAGCTGTCCTAAACCGTACCAGTATTTGAGCCATGTAGAACACATCAGCGACGGACCTCACAACCGTCAGACCAACTTCCAGTGGAACCCCAATATCAATACAAAACTGATCTTTCACCGCTGGTAGGTAAAAGAAAAGCGGATCAAGGAACAACGAAATCAAACACGTTAACAAGAAAATCTTGTTCCATCGCCGGATTCTTGGTCCTCTAGGATCCAAAAAATCTCTCCTCACTCTGTCATAGTCCTCTGAGAATACCCTTGACAGCACTTTGGATTTCAACGAGGTTCTAGCCCCTCTGCTGCTGGATAAAATGCGCTCTTCTTTCCTGGATGGCTGTTCAGAAGTCAGTTTTCCATTGATCCTATATCTGATCGTCATGTCATCGCCATCTTCAAAAGTTTCAGGATGTGTTCTAGCCAAATCATGATTATCCCTGAATCTGAAATTAGTGCATAAAGTGTCACATGCAGCCAGCAACTGATATGAAACTAATAACCCTAAGTTCCACATAAAACTTGATTAAGGAAAGAAAGAAAATTTCTCAGATTGAACTTATACACAAAGTAGGGGAGGGAGCTATAAAGAGACCTGACTGATCTTGAATTAGCATAAGCCATCTCTGGATTTCTGGGAATTCCAGCCAGGGAGTTCCACTATATACACAGCAACCACATGACAATAAATGAAGGGTTTAGAAAGTTTAACATGAGGGAAGTGATTGGTTGGGCGCTACAGTGAGTCTGCGCGATTCAGAGCCAGGAGAATGGAAAGCAAAAAAACTGGGTAGAAGCAGAGATCATGTGAAAATGGAGAAAGTGATATTCAAATCAGATATGGGCACCTTTGTAAGATGTACATTGTGGTTTGGGTTTCAGTGCTCATGTTCACACTTAATCAATTTGTTTGTCAATCATGTGAGAAATATTATTATCATTTAAACAGACCAGTTCAACTAACCTCCAGCCAAGGGAACACATCTCTGTCTGAGACTCACCTATACTATATAAAACCAGGAAGTTTTACTGGCTCTATGGATTCTTAAATAGGTTAAGAACATTGGAAAATATCTACTTGGATAACGGCAGTCGCGTGTTGTTTGCTCGACAGCGTTGACTCAACTATGTGGAATTTAATAAGAAACTGGTAACTTGTTGGATTATAAACTATCAGGGGTCTTTGTTTGTAAAGAAGAACGTTAGAGCGGTCTAGAGATGTGGCTAAAATCCGTTCTGATACCATGTTAGAAGTTGGTTTCATACTCAAAACCAATGAGTGAGGGAGTCTAACTATACTGAAGGTGTAATCGTATGAGTTTTATGAGCGATGTGGGATATATGCACTAACAACCAGCTCTCTTACACCGTGGAGGTGACAACAATGGAATGTAATTAGAAGCACGCAGACTGGCTGTGCAAAGCAGAACACGAGAAGTGGGGATCTCAGCTATGTATTTATGTGGGTGTCCAGATTCTCAAGTCAAGTTCCCATGTGACTTAACTAAACTACACCTCCATAAATCATTCAGTGCTCACTCACCTCACAATAAACAACCTCAACAGCAAAGAACTTCGTGCCAACACTTCCACGAACTGATTTTGTAATGGGTGGATTTTTTATTTGTATTGGGCGACAGACATCAGGTCTCGGCTCATGATCCCTGTCCAAGCAATTTAAGGCTCTTGGTACCTGAGGTGATCTGATAAGGATCAACCAAAATACAGACATGTGGAGGATCGGTGCATCTCCGCCGTTGGTTGCTTCGACAATTTGTTCGTTTACAATTAATGCCATTGACAACTATAAATTATTTATCGTAGGACTTTACAGGTACCTTAGTTATGCACTGAACAGACTGTTATGGACTGGCTGGTCACAACAATGCATAGGGTTGGGTGTCCATCTGAATACATAATTTTGAAACATCGAACTTCAACTTAGGTGCAGCAAAAATGACAGCTTTCTATTATGCTCAATGTTGAGAATTCCGACTAACTAATAAGAGAGAAAACAGTAAAGAGCACACAAGATTTAACGAGGTTCGGCAGTGTGTCTACGTCCTCGGAAGCAAAAGAGCGGTTGTGTATTATTGAGAGTGTCGTCGTACACTATTAGGTTACAGTACATGATATTTATAATAGAAACCCTATTCCTATACCATACAGCGGGTCTTTAGCCCCGCAACCCCAAGCCCACTTATTCCTTGCCCACAACTACTAACCTTGTTGTCACCCTCCACTGAGATTCAGCCCTATGTCACTTCCTGCTCCACTTTGACATAAGTCATTTATCAGTATATGAGCTATACCCAACAAATCTCCACCTTAGCGAATATCCTGCTCTTTAGAAGATAAAATCCGGGGTATCTCACACCTCAAAGTGGCCTGGGGTTCCTGCTCTTCTAGTTGCTACAAACATTCAACAAGTCCAAACAATCATTGGACTTGTTTGTAGTATCCTGCTCTTTTCCCTCAGGAAGCCGAGCTAGCTCCCATGCATCATTTTTCTTTAAAGATTTCATCTCTTCTACCATTGTAGCCATCCCTTTATCTCCCTGAAAGACACCCGGATCTTCACTACTGATGTGAAGTGCATAAGAGACTATGTCTTCAAAACCGAATCTGTCTGGAGGCTTCACATTGGTGCGTCTTCCTCTGTCTCTGACCAGATTGTAGCTCTTCAAATTATCGGTACTTGAGGTATTAGGTGCTGAAGTAGAACTATCAACTTTCTCTGTTGATGTTGGGGTCTACTCCAAATCCAACTGCACCTTCTCTTCATTCTGTTGCAGCATGGACTGCTCATCAAAGACTGCATCTCTACTGATCACCACATTCTTTGCTACCGGATCCCAAATCTTGTATCCGTTGACACCTTTCTTATATCCCAGAAAGATGCACTTCTTGGATTTTGCATCAAGCTTTGATCTCTCATCACCAGGTACATGCACATAAGTAGGACAACCAAAAATTCGTAAGTGATCAAAACTAACAGGTTTACCTGTCCATACCTCTTCTGCAACTTTTCCTCCCAATGATGCTCGTGGTGATCTATTGATGACGTAACATGTCATATTCACAGCCTCTGCCCAAAAGCTTTTAGGAAGTCCTGCATTCAATCTCATGCATCTCGCCCTTTCAGTCAAAGTCCTGTTCAATCTTTCGGCAACACCAATCTGCTGTGGTGTCTTACGCACTGTGAAGTGTCTCTGAATCCCATTCTCCTCACATATTTTTTGTAATTGCGAGTTTGTATGCACCGTGACATTATCTGACCTCAAACACTTGATCTTTCTCCCCGCTTGGTTCTCCACCTCAGCTCTCTATAACTTGAACTTGTTGAAGACTTCAGATTTCTGTTTCAAGAAATACACCCAAACTTTTCTGGAAAAATAGTCAGTAAACGTAACATAATAAACAGATCCACCCATTGACCTTTCTTTGACAGGGCCTCATACATCAGAATGAACATAATAAAGAATCACTTTAGTTGTGTGTCTTTCAGTCTTGAAACTGACTTTAGTCTGCTTCCCAAGAACACAAAACTTGCAAAATTCCAGTTTGCAGCGTTTAACACCATGAAATAGATTCCTTTTATGCAATTAATTCATACCTCGCTCACTAAGATGACCAAGACGCATATGCCATAACTTTGAGCTATCATCATGTGACTCAACAGAATGAACTCCATCTATAATTGTACTCCCTAAAAGTTTATAGATATTCCCTGCAGCCATTTTTCTTTTCATCACAGTCAACGCACCTTTAACAACCCTAATGGTTTTCTTATCCTCATCTGCCTTAGAAATAAAACCATTCTTATGCAAAGTGCCCAAGAATATAAGATTTTTTTTCAATTCAGGTACATGTCTAACATCACACAGTGTTCTCACTATCCCGTCATGCATCCTAATTCTGACTTCACTAATACCAACAATATTGCAACATCTATCATCACCTAGATAGATAGAACGAGAATTAACTGACCTGTATGAGGAGAACCACTCCCCGTTGGGCGTGATATGATAATAACATCCCGAATCAAGAATCCAAGCATCCACGAACTGAGTAGTTGAAACCGAAAGCATATTGCCATCACTGTAATCAGAATCATTCTGCGCCACATTCACAAATTTCGATGATTCCCCGTTTTTCTCATCAGTCTGCTTATTCCACATTGGACAGTCCCTCTTCATATGTCCCGGCTCCTTGCACTTGTAGCAAAGAATCGTCTTCTTGCCCTTTGATTTTGATCTTGAGTTCCGTTTTCCAGAACCATCATTCTCAGACTTTCTCCCACGGTCCTGACTGCTTTTGACATACAAACCGTTAGCTTGTGAAGAATTCTCCCCTGCATTCTACTTTCGTTGGTGTTGGTCTAACAAGGCTGCAGTAATCTCTTCAACTTTGATAGTTTCTTTTCCGTACGTCAGAGTGGTCACCATGTGTTCGTAAAAAGGAGGCAACGAACACAATAAGATCATTGCTCTGTCTTCATCCTCAATCTTCTCCTCAAGCTACGCAAAATCCGTGATGATTTGATTAAAAACATTCACGAGCTAAGCCAAATCACTTCCTTCCTGCATCTTCAGCCCGTACAACATCTGCTTTAGATACAATTTATTTGTAAGGGATTTCGACATAAACTGAGACTCCAACTTCTTCCAGATATCTCCTGGAGATGACAAACTCATCACGTGGTACATAACCTCGTCCGCCAAACATAGCCGTATCGTTCCTGCAGCTCGCTGCTGCATATCCTATCAATCCTCGTCCTTCATTGATTCATGCTTTACAGGTTTCAAAGCTTTCAGAATCCCTTGCTGCGCTAACAAATCCTTCACCCTTGTTTGCCACAATCCGAAATTACTGTGACCATTGAATTTGACCACTTCGAATTTAGCACTTGACATAGCCATCTCAACTTTGTTCTGAGCACACAAGATTTAATGAGGTTCGGCAGTGTGCTTACGTCATCGGGAGCAAAAGAGCGGTTGTGTATTATTGAGAGTGTCGTCGTTGTCGTCGTACCCTATTAGGTTACAATTACATGATATTTATAATAAAAACCCTATTCCTATACCATACTGCGGGCCTTTGGCTCCGCAATCCCAAACCCACTTATTTCTGGGCCACAACTACTAACCTTGTCATCACCATCCACTGAGATTCAGCCCTATGTCACTTCCTGCTCCACTTTGACATAAGTCATTCATCAGTATATGAGCTATACCCAACACTCAAGTCACCACAGAACTTAATAGGTTGGAATATGAATATGATGTGAAGCTAACAAATCGTTTTCTTACCTCACATTGGCCTACACGTGAGAGGCAGTAAGCTTGTAGACGAATTAACCCGATCAGCATCAAGAAGAAAAGATGCTTCAGCAAGAACCAACGGCTCCTAAGAGCGATGTCAAAGAAACGAAGCAAGTAGTTACTTGACAAAGATCTTCGTCTGTTTGTCTTTCTAATCCTGCAAAATTTGTCCAGCAATAAGTTGTGTCTTTAAGTATAAAAATGCATCTAAGTGCCAAAAAAAACTTGAATAGTTGATTCCTCTGGAATGAGAGTTGACGGCAAACAGGCTGGCGGGAAAATGAAAGCCGCGTCAGCTGGGCCGCCCGAAAATCAGTTTGGGCCCCTGATGGGCTAGGCTCAAGCTACTGGCCTTTTCTGCTGGAAAGTTCGTTACCCAATCATTAAATTAAGGGTAAACTACAAAAACATATCATGAACTACCACTAATGTTCAAATTAAGTACCGAACTTTTTAATTCTTCAATTTAAGTACCGAACTTTTTTATTATATAATTTTAGTACTATACACTTAATAGAAAGAAGAAATTAACATGAAATATGAGAATTAGTTTGTATGTCTAACTCTTTAACTAGAATTTTGAAACTTGCATAAACATATCGGACCCAACATATGTTTTTTTATATTTTTTCTCATTTTATTAAGTATATAATACTGAAATTGAAGAATTAAAAAGTTTGGTACTGAAATTGAAGAATTAAAAAGTTCGGTACTTAATCAATTTGAAAATGGACGGTAGTTCGGGGTATGTTTTTGTAGTTTACCCTTAAATTAAAGTTAGTTACTATCTGGAGTTTGTCGTTTCTTTTAAAATTTTAAATAATAAAATAACTCACCTCATTGTCAAAAACATTAATTCAATCAAATCATTGTGGTTTAAATTCAAATTTAGATTTAATCTGGTTCAGTAAGTCAAACAACATAAAACATAATAGTTTTATTTAAGAGATTGATTAATTAAATTTAAAACTACATATTTTAATTAGAAGCGAATTATTTGGATCTTGGTTAAATTTATATTGTACAATTTTTTTTGTAAATCCAAATAAAACTTAAAATAGTTTATATTTAAGGTGCTTCATTGATTATTAATCTTTATTCACCGATAAGGTTCGATATGTTGACAAAAAATGTGCGGATAACTCATCCTTATATGAAGAGCTCATATTATATTATTATCACATAATTGAGGCTTTGCTTTCTAGCTAAGGGAGAATAAGAGATAAAGTGTTTGAAAGAAGATAAAAGAAAGTATTTCAAAATCAAAATAAAGATATTGGAGTCCGGAGAGATTTGGAAAGAAATTGTTTGTTCTCAAGAGAAAGTAAATGAAAGTATTTGAGAATAAAAGAAATGAAAAGAAAAAGAAAGGATTTGAGTGTATAAAGAAAAAAATAGGTGTTACTGAGTTTATGATGAATTTGGAAGGATAAGAGTAAAAATATAATAAAATTACTAAAATAATTTTATATAAAACTCTGATTGATCTAAATGTAAAAATAAGAGCATTATAGTCTTTTGGCACCAAATTCCTCCCTTTCCCCTAATCAACACAAGAGTAGATAATACAAGTCTGTCATTTGATCACCAATCACCTCCAACTTCTTGAATACTTGATTCTGAAAAAGACAAGAAGAATGGGTGGGGGTAATAGAAGAATTTGTGTGTAAGAGTTGCTGAGAAATAGAAATAAGGTTGTAGTGGAACAGAAGGAACATAAAGTACATTGTGTAAGGTAATTGATTGGTAAATGAACATTGAACCCATGTGAGTTATGAAAGTTGTGCCACCATCAGGAAGTTTGATCATATAAGAGAATGAAATTTGATTTATTAGGACTGAATAGGTGGAGTGATGTGATGACTTGCTCCAGAATCAAATATCCAAGTTTTAGAATCAATCCTACAAATTAGGGTCTGAAAAGTACATACATTCTTTTATTAATATATACTTAATGATTGGTCATTTCTTGATTGAAGTAACCTTCTCAGCTCTATTAACTATGTAGTAGTGAAGCTTGAGATATTTTGTGAGCTATTTGAATTCATTTATGTCAACTAATCAGGTCTAATAATGCTCATAGCTGTAAAATTGTACCCAGTTTTGATTTGTTGCTCACTAAGGGGATTGTAAGCTTTGTGATCTTTTAGAAAATCAATTAATATTTCCAACATCAAAACTTTGTATGTCATGTCTGCTTACAATAAGCAAACTTGACTCCATCATTTTTCGTACGATTATCTGAGTATGTAGTTTTGCTTATTAAAACTTAGTTTTAGGAAGTGTTTTAACTTCATAGAGCTTCTATGATCCATGTTGTAGCATCATATCATAAGTGACATTCAAATAAGGTGTTGGTTTAAGAAGCAAAATGTAACTACTTACTGTCGAATATTGCTCATTTAAGTCATCAAGAACTTCACAGTCCTCTCAGCTTCAACTTCATCAATAAACTCTAAATGTGTTTTTACAAAGTGGCTGAAATTTATAAGGTCTTTTACTCATCTTGTTAGACAGCTCATCCCACACAATTTTCAGTTTTGTAAAATAAACATTTATGTTCATATCACCTTGATGAGTATTGATAATTCTTGCCTAAACTGAAATAATCTCGACTTGTTCAACTTTTCATACCTGATGCATAATATTAACCACAACTCATGAGTCTTGGACTCAAAGGCAACAACTGCTGCTACTTCAGGTGGTAAAGTGTTCAACAATGTCCTTACAGTAAATAGAATCAAGATACAATTCTAAGGTCTCAACAGAAATATCAATAGTGCCTAAATACTAAACCAAGCTTGTGCCTCGAGGAAATTCCAAATGCCACACACTTTTTTTATGGATGAAAATTCCAGTTCCAATCAAAGCAATCTTCTAATATTTGTACCAGTATGACAACAAGATCATATATAAAATGGATGTTGAGGATTTAGTTGAATGAAACTAGTATTAAAAGCTAGTTCTGGTGTAGTGTTTTCTATAGTCCCATGAGTGTCATTTGTCTAAATTGGTGAATCCTCCGCCATGCTGATAGATTAATTTCTCCACAGAATAGGTATTGATTGAGACGACAAACATCTTCTTAGAAATTATTTAAACTAGCTACTGTACTTCTTCTACTACATCAACTAGTATTATATCAAGAGTAAGGCAGAGGTTTCACCGGATTTTGGCGAGGCTACAACTCTGACGTGACTCTGATACCATGAATGAATCTTTAAGAAGATAAGTCTAAATAAACTATGCTTTTATTGATCTTAGAGATTGAAATTATGGAGATAAAAATGAGAGTGTTTCAATATTTATATAGAAGAAGAAAAAAGTGGGAAAAGCAGTTGTCATATAAATACAAAAGCGATGCCTCTAATGGAACGATGTCATGATGTGCATCTCTGAATCCTCCTCAAAATGACCTCACACATGAATACGCTGCCATTTGCTCTGTATTCACCAACAAATGGAAATTAGAAAGTGGATGTTTCCAGTTTAGAGGAGGAGTTGACGGTGCGGTTAGCGGAGTACACAATACGGCTTGCGGAGAAGCTCGTGAAGGAGAAGGGGAAGCGGAGCGTTTACTTGCGTGATGCGGGGCGGGCTGCTTATCAAGGTGGCATGGGTTGTTGATTTGGGAAAATTGTAGTTTGTTACTAATAGCAACTTGCTGTAAAGAGTCGGGGTTGTAGTAGATGTCACAAAGATAAATTGTTGATTGTGTTGAGTAATTACTTAGCGAAATATCTTACATCGCTAGTGAGGAGAAGATGAGGTGACTTATATTGGATTATTGAACCATGACTTACAAATCTGAACTTTTGAGTCACAATAAGGATACAATCCAATATGAGTCGACCCAAAAATTCAACATAGTATCAGAGCCGACAGTTCAATTTGGGACTAGTGAATATGTGTTGGAGGCCAAGAGCATCAATGAAAGCTCCCAAGAATGAAGGAAGTCGTAGGGCGGCGAGAGTGGCTCGCACCGGGGGCATGTGAAATGATCCGCATAAGGATAGTTAAGTTAGTTTGAATTGAAATAAACCGATCATATCGGTCATTTATACGTCAGTTTTGTATATAAATCTCATGAATGAATTATGGATCATATTTAATTTGTGCACTATAAAATTTACTTTGATTAATTATGGTTGATTTCTTCGACTAATTATATAGTTTATGTTGTTTGCAAATTTTTAATGATGGTTGTTCAAGATTATATAAATATACTAGATAATTAATAAAAATATATAAATCAACATGTGTGAATCGGAAAAAGAAAAAATAAACCTCTAATAGACTATTTTGAAGGAAATTAATTAATATTCGAACTTTTAAGATTAATCAGAAAATTATCTGAGTTAAAGGAAGAATTTTTTTAAAAATACTCTCTCTACCATCTATTACTTTTCATTTAAAATACTGTACATTAAATTTTAAACGTAAACTATTTAAAATTTAAATATTATAAAATTATAATACAAATCTGTTATCGAAATAGAATTTAATATGAACATATTGTATCTATCATTACCGTAAATCAAACTTGATGTATAAAGAAAAAGCGTAAAAGTAAAACGACGGAGAGACGATTCGGGACTAGAATTGACAATTTGTCCATCACATTCCTGATTCACAAATTCACTGACAGCTCACAATTATCATACGGTGGCATGGAAGATAACATTAGTGTGAACTTCTTTACGGCGACGCTCTACGGAGGTGGCGGCGCCGGCTCAAACAAAGGAGGGCAGCAGCTTGCAAACAATCCGCAGCAGCAAAAGACCCACAGACTGCAACAATGCACGACTTGATTAACCACACACTACAGAGTAGAATAATCTAGGAAAGATGGACAGCAAATGGGCACGCAGCAAGAGATCACATATCACCCGCGCATTCTCCAGACAGTTGGAGATTGAAATGACGAGAAAGAGGATGTCGGATTCTCACCATGATTCGATGAGGCCTCCGCCAGGGGGAGCTGGAGCGAGGAGAGGCGAACTCGGAGGGGGTGGATCCATTGCTAAGGCTGACTGTGTGTCCTGCAACTTCATATAGAGGGTTGTAGGTGCAACAACCTGTCATAGTTCAAACATCCAACTAACATTCAGAAAATGATTCAGATTGCAGAACAAGTACACATCATATGACAGGAAAAAGACTGATTTTCTTTCATATAAATATTGAAAAAAATAGATATATCCTGTCAGTCAGGGTATATAAGATACATAATCTAAATTGACTTCATTTTGAAGAGTGTTTAGGGATTTTAGAATTTCATGATTCAAAGTTTCTAATATTTTAGGACTTTAAGGCTCTGTTTGGTATAAGGAAAATTGACTGGAAAGGAAAGTTTGAGGGAAAATTGAAAAAAAAAATGGAATTCTTGAAGGATTCCATCTAATTTTTCTTTGTTTGGTTTCATAAAAAAAATATCAAGGAAAATTGTTGGGAATCCATTTTATTTTCCATAATCATGAACAGTTTTATAAAAAATAGGTAGAAAAATATTAACATTTTTATCATTTCATACATTGAATTTGATGAAATACATTGAATTTGTTCAAAAAATGGTTATTTGTTCAAGATACATTGAACTTGTTTAATATATGTAGAATCACATTTTTCATCCAATTTTTCATCTAATTTTTTTCCCTTCTACTTTTCATCTAAACCAAACAATGAATTTTACAAATTTTCCTTTCCGCCAAAGTTTCCCTAAACCAAACACAGCCTAAGGGTTTTGAGGGGGTTTAAGATTTATTTATTTTAGTATTTTTAGGATTGAATGTTTTAGACTTATGAGACGACAAAGTTTTGGATGGGTTTAGAAATATAAAAAAAAATTAAAATTATGAAAGTTTGAAACTAAAAAATCTTTAAACCCTTAAAACAATAAGAATTCTAAAATTTAGAAATCATAAATCTCATAAAAATAACCTAAACGACATCAATTTAATCGCTCGAGATATAAGATATATCCGTTAAATCCATAAATATTTGACAAGTATCATTTTTAACTTCTCAACCTAACTTGTGACATAAATGATGGTGTGAGTGTGTCCATTCAAGAATCAATCATGTGCAACATGACATGCACAAATTGAGTTTTCTCTGTGTTGATATGTTGATATGCAGTAACAACGTGTTGAATCCAGATCGAAGCTGAGAAGACAGCAGGACAAAGCAACTTCAACTACGGCCGGCCTTCATCGACTTCTCAAACGCATCTTGCTTAGAACATCAACACCACCTCTATATGGGCACAGACTCAAATTGAGATGTAATTCTCTGCAGGGCCGGCTCAATGAATTTTGAGGCCTTGTGCAACAAAAATTTGTGGCTTAAAACTTAAAGTGTAGCAAAATTGCTTTGGCTGTAATATTAGAGCAAAGGCTGCTTCTTTATCATTGTGATTTTAAGTGATATGAGATGATGACATTTGTTGTTTTTGCCTCTTGTCCCACATTGCTCGAATGCAATGTCACCAGAGTGTAAGAAGCTTATATAATTGGATAATCTCTTTGCATTCAAGCAGGTAAGCCTTGTATGTCTTTCAATTACATTGGGTAGTTGACTGTCGAGGGCCATCTAACCTTTATATTTCAAACATTTGTTAAAGCCAATTAGCTCGCGTGGTAGCTTTGGCTGATGGCCTTGCATGAGCAGAGGCCTTAGTGTGGGTTGTGTGCAAGCGGACGTGCGAGTGGAGGCCTAGACTGAGGGGTCTTGTGCGTGGGGTGATTATGTGCGGGGGCCTTCCAAAATCGGAGGCCCTGTGCCCTCGATCCACACACATGGCTTAATAACCGGCCCTGATTCTCTGATGTAATCCAGGTTATAAATAGAGACTGGCGATGCGAAGAAGACCGGAACCGAAAGACGGAAACGGAGCCTGAGTTTATATCCCAACTAAAAATGGTACTTCTGAGGAGTTCATCTAGAAGTTTAATACATAATATAGAATACGAAAGCCATATGTGGCTAGCTAATGTAGAGAACAAGCAGTTAAAATGCTTTCTAAATCAATATATATAAATCATTATACTTTATCAACTATCATATCATTAGAAATAAAATTTCTCTTTAAAAAAAAAACTAAAATCGGATTAAGGTTTTAACGAAACTAAGCGCAAATACTTGGATGCGTCCAAAGCATTATATACATTTTTATAAACTAATATTTTACAGTTATTAGTTATACATTTTTATTCACTAAATGTTGATAAATATTCAATAGTTTTGCATTTTTATTCATCACAAAAGCAAAAAATTTTAAGGATAACATGTCCTTCAGATCATATGATGTGTATGTTTATCATATGAGTTAGTATGTTTATAAGATGCTGCTATGTTCATCAAACAATATGTTATATTCATCATGTAAGCGGCTATATTCATCAGATGAACCGCAATGTTCATCTGATGAGTTGTTATGTTCATCGAATGAGCTGTTATATTGATCGGATGAGCTGTTATGTTCATCAAATGAGTTGTTATGTTGACCACATGAGCTAATATGTTCATTAAATGAGATGATATGTCTATAAGATGAGTTGTTATGGTCATAGTCATCACACAAGCTACTATGTTCAATAGATGTTGCTATGTTCATTAAATGTTGTTATATTTATCAAATGAGCTGTTTTATTTATTAGGTGTTACTATGTTGATCAGTTGTTACTATGTTAATCAGATGAGCTGCTATGTTCATCAGATGAGTGTTTTTATGTTCATCATATGAGTTTCTATGTTCATTATATTAGACGATATGTTCCTCTAATGCTCATATGTTAATCAAATGAGCTGTTATGTTCATATATGTTGTTATGTTCAACAATTGTTGTTATGTTCAACAATTGTTGTTATGTTCATCACATGCTCCTATATTCATCAGATTATGTTATGTTTATCATATGAGCTTTTTATGTGATCATTAAATTAGCTGTTATGTTCATTAGATGTCACTATCATGAGATGTTGTTTTGTTTATCAGATGAGCTGCTATGTTTATAAGATGCATTATTTTATTCTTCAGATTGAGTTCTTACATTCATCTAGTGTTGCTATGTTCATCAGATGCTGCTATGTTTATTTAATGAGCTATTATATTCATCATATGAGCTATTTTGTTCTTCAGATGTTGTTATGTTCATCATACGAACTGCTATATTCATCAAATATTATTATGTTCGTCAAATGAACTGCAATATTCATCAGATATTATCATGTTCATCGGATGAGATGTTGTTGTGTTCATCAGATGGAGAGCTTAAATATTCATATGAGGAACAAGATACCGTACTGATCAACATATGTATTCATCTTATGAGCATATATATTCATCTAACGAGTACAGTTATTTTAATGAATATAATAATATAAAAATTTTGAATTTATTTTTTATTTGAATTTTTATGTCAAAGTAATATCTTTTAATTTTTTTCAAATATTTTACTATTCATACTGGGTTTAACTTGGCTGGTCTTGACAGATTGACCACAATATAAAACATCATTTTCAAGCGTAGAACAATGTAGGTAAGTGTTCCATATCAAACAGGAAACAATAGTTGATGATTGATCTGTCACAGTTGACTTTTTGAAAGAAAGAATTGATGAAGGATTTCACCTTTGCGAGCGCTTGGGCTGCTGAGCGGCTGCATTGTTATGGGAGTCGTGGGACCTGGCCAACATGTCGCTCATGAACCGAGTCCGGTAAGCCACGCTCCCGCTCTGGCTCGAATCGCCTCGAGTCGTCGCTCTCTGCCGGTGATGAGAACTCAAACCCGATAAAACGTACCCCCTCCCCGTCGACTCGTAAATCTGGCGGCTCGACATCCTCTCCTGCACGGCCTTCATCTCCTCGCAAAGATCCGTCCACAGCGGGTCGCCGGACTCAGCCGATCGCGACGCTTCCAACGCCTTCCTACAGCCATCCAAGACGCGCACTGCCCTGCCCAAGTCCCCGCTCTCAGCTGCAGCTCTTGCCTCCGCCATTGCCTCCGCCGCAAGTAACCTGCTCCGCTGCTTGTCCACTTCCAACGACGTTATCAAGCTCCTGACCTTCTCAGGCCGCTCGATTTTCAGCTCACTAGCCGCCTCCACATTCACCGAACCATTCCTCAGTGGATCCTTAAAACCACAGCTGACCTTGAACAATGGCGTGTCGTTGCCGGACTTGTCGACCGGGACGTTCACCGAGACTAAGAAGTTCCTTTCTTCCTCGGCGTATAAGTCTCCCACGTGGATAACTCCTCGTCTACCATCATTCGTTAAGTTCGCGGTGTAGCTCCCCGCTTTGATCGAGTTGAGCCGGAGACCCGGGTGGATGCAATCCACTTCCACCTTCAGCTCCTGCACCGCCACGCTCAGCAGCCCACCGATGCACTGCGCGAAAGCGTCCTGGATCGCGTTCTCAGACTCTATGAACGAAAATGTCCCGCCCGAGTTTTCAGCAATGGAATGCATCAGCGCCGCGTCGTGATCCGCCCCGAAGCCGAACGTGTCCACCGGAATCCGTAAGCTCGTGTTCTGATCAGGAAGAAGTGACTGATACTCGCTGTGGCCGCAGGTGTCCTGCCCGTCGGACAGCAGTATGACGCTGACCACTGGGTTCTTCCACTTGCGGTCTAGGATCACCTTGGCGCCCTTGGTCAGACCATCTCGGATGTTCGTTCCTCCGCCGCAGGCCAAGGCCTCAACCTTGTCCAGCGCTCTCCGCCTGCCTTCCTCGTCCATGCAGATGAGCGGAAACTGGCGGGTGGATGAGGAAGAGAAGGTCACGACGGACAGCCGGTCAGAAGGGCCGAGATTTTGCATCACAAAACTCATGGCTTGTTTGAGCAACGCGATCTTTCTGCCAGCCATGCTTCCGCTGACATCGAGCACCGTGACGATATCGACAGGCACCCGAGGATCAGTCTCCTTGCCCATTTCCCTATAAGGAGCTTTGACATGAATGAGCACGTTGAAGTTGTCGTAAGCATCCGAAGCCGAAACAGCAGACACATCCGGATGCATATTCACTTCAACCGACCTCTCCGACGCACCGGGCGAGCCACGCCCATTTGCCTCAGCAGACACGTACTGGTCGTCGTCGAAAACATTAGGCTCACGCACCCTCCTTGTCGTCCAAGAATCACTCCCGAACCCCCCATGTCTGCGAGGCGGAGGAAGAACCGCGGTGCTGATCAATCTAGTGGCCTTCGGATCCGGAAGCTCAGACATGTTCTTCCCGAAAGGAACTTCCTTCCATTGATTCCGACAAATCGGACATACTCTGTTGCCATGTTTGATATTGAATGTGATGCATTGGAAATGAAATGTGTGAGCGCATTCGGCCGTAAATATTGCCTGACCTTCCCCAGGTTTCATAGTCTCCAAGCAAATTGCACAAATTTTCTGCATCCAACAAAAACATACTACTCACTAAAAAAATTAGTGAATCAGCAATCTTGCATCTGAAGACATCGGATCATCAGAGAATTCAAATCCCGTAATCTGAAAATTTTCAGATTTCTTTCAGATTATCAGGAATCACTTTTCAACTCTTTTATCACTAAGAACGGGGTACCTTGGAGGAGGCGGAGGAGGAAGGAGATGAGGACCCGGAGAGCGCCTTGTCGCGTCTTGATGAGGAGGAAGGTGGTGAGGGGTGGGCGAGGCCCAAGGCCATCTTGACCCTTCGCCAGTTGCTGCTCATTTCAGGATGAACCGAGAAAATGAAGGTGGATGGATTTGGGATATTGGATTTGATGAGATGGATGGATGTTGGTAGTATGAAAAGGAAGAGGATTGATTGGGAAGGAGGCTGGCGTTGTTTGTTGACTTGAGACGAGATGGTGTGTTGGATATTAGGTGGAGGGTGATGTCTGAATTGAAAGTGGAGGGAAGACTGAGCATCATCCTGCATACCACTTTGCCAAGTGCTGTATTTATTTTCTTTCTTTTGTAATGTTTGCTTGTGTTTACGTTGTTTTGAGAAATTTTTGGGTGTCACCACGTGACAGTAGATATTATTAATAGGAATGCGTCACATGTCGTCGGTCAAAATGACACTTGATAATTTATCATTGATTTGAATTTTTTTTATTTTTTAACTCGACGCATAACGAATTCTAATAATTGATGATATCCACTACCCACGTGCACCACCGAAGAATCACTCCGTTCTTTTTGGTCCATGTTGACGATGTTGGACATTCCCAAAGGCGGTAGTATGATAACAGTGTCGGTTAGAATGTCAAGAGGTGGCTTGTAGAAGAATATTACTCATTTTTATAAGATAAGGGATGATGTCATTCAATCATAAAAATTAAATTGAATTTTTATTAATACTTTTTCGATTTTCTTGTATTTGTTGCTTAAAATACTGTGCATTAATTTTTAAACTCAAAAAATTTAAAATATAAATATTATAAAATTATATTATCGAAGTAGAATTCGATACGAATATATTGACATTTATCATCATAATATTTATTATAAAATTTCACATACAAATTAGCAAATCAAACTCAAATCTATAAAAAAAAAAGACAAATAAAAGAGGATTGAGAAAATAATAGATTGCATTTACAGATGGATAGTTGAGTCTATGAAATTCAAATTCCGACTGACTCTTGATTTGGTCTCACTGATAATGTTTTATGTATAGATCTCATAGAATAATTATAAATTTACTAATAAAATGTTAAGATAAAAAGTCTACGTTATGCAAATGGAGGACCCGATTTGACGAAGGTATAAGGCAAGGTAAAGTTGCCAAGTCAGAGAGTTGGAGATGGAGAATGTTTGACCATGAATGGATAGATGAACGGTCAGAATCGCCTGTCAAGTGGTGGTGGCGGTGTTGAGCGTCATTTTATTCCTTCTGCTTTTGTGCTGGTCGGTCGTCGCTCTCTCGTGACAAAAATAATTAGAAGCCTGCGGATTGACCAGTCCAAAACTATTAGTCAAAGACAGCAAGTTGTTTTCGCAGTATATTCGGACATGACGATAATTGTATCATTAATATAAATTAACGTTAATTGTTATTAATTATTTTTCTGAAAATACTTCTTATTTAAATCATATCCAATTATCCACTCCGCGGTGACGTTTTTCTATGGCTAATTGTATCAAATTCCAGCCTCTCATGTCTACTACAGTTTCATGATAAATATTGACGGTCTGATCTGCTATTTTTACACTGTTTCATTTCTTTGATCTCACTGTGAAAAGAAATTCGCCGTCGCTGTTTATATTCGTTCAATATGTTTACGTATTTGTATTTGCCAAACATTATTATGAAATATTACCGATTACATGTTTGCAAAGTATAACTTATGTTAGCATCAAACCCTGACGTTGTACGAACGTTGAGATGATTTGGGTTGAATTTTGGTTGTATGAACTTTGTTATGTTTTTTGTTGAAATGAGCTTCAAAATGGGCTGGCCTGATGATGAAGCAATTTCATGAGTGAAATTTAGATAAAAGTGCAATTAGATGTAAGAACCTTAGAACTATGATCTTTCATAGAAGAAGCCTAGTGCAATTTGATATATGAACTTTAAATGTGGGAATTCAATTTTTAATTGTGTTTTTTAAGTCAGAACTATTCTCACATTGATGTTTGTACAACTACAGTAACTATCAACGTTGATGACGCCCCCACCACTTTAAGATTTTGAGCTTCGAAATTTAAACTTCGAGTTTGAAATTTTGAATCTCGAACTTCGAAATTTGATGTTTGGGTTTTGATCTTTTGAATTTAGACTTTGAATTTAATAGTTTGGACTTTGAACTTTGAGTTATGCACTTTGACATTTGAAATTAAACCGTGAACAATGAATTCTGAACTTTAAATTTTCAACAATGAGTTTTGAAATTTAAACTTTCAACATTGATTTTCCAAACTTCATTGTCTGAAGTTTGAAGTTGATATTTAAAATAAAGGTTCGGTTTTACGTTCAAACTGTGAACATCGTTTGTGAACTATAAACTTTCATTTGTCAACTTTGGACTCTGACATTTGAGCTTTAAACTTTGAACCATAGTTATCAGAACCGGACCGAAAGCCGAACCGGTCAAGGCCCCGGTTCCCGGTTCATCGGTCGAACCGGCGGTCCAAACCGGTTTGACCGCCAGTTCAATTATATAAAATTATTATGACATAAAAGAGTTAAAAGATTAATTATTAAAATTTTGACAAGATAATTGGATAGCTTGGTGGTATACATGCTTGCCTAACCCATAGCAAGCTTAGGTTCGAGTCCTGGCTTCTACGATTTAAAAACATTATTTTTTAAATTTAGTTTAAATCCACTTTCATAACAAACTGGTTCATATGTCCGGTCTGGTCCGATTTTGATAACTATGCTTTGAACCTTCAAATTTGAACTTGTAACTTAAAATTTTGGGCTTTGATTTTCGACTTTAAACATTATAATTGCAATTTAGAGTTTGAACTATAAATATTGATATTTTAACATTGAACTATGAACATATTGAAATCTGAGTTTTGGACTTCCAATATTGAGTTATCAATTTTGAACTTTCAACATTGATATTTCAAATTTTAAAGTGAACTGAAAGAATATTAATATTACATAAAGTGATTTTAAGAATTAAAAATAAAAAATAATGAGCTTGAAAAATGAGAGAGGGTTCCGGAGACATGAATAGGAGGATAGTAAGTGAGATACATGCTAGGTGTCATGGGGGTCGTTGGGAAAGTACATTGTTGTTGGACTATTATACTCGACTCCTCAAAATTGATGTGATACATGTCCCATCTCACAACCAATTTTCTCAATTGATGTGGGCTTTTAATGTCCAAATCGGACAGCCACAAAGGACTTTTAGAGTTCTCACATGATGCGTGATTTTTTGTTGAACCACTCTACACACACACACACATATATATATATATATATATATATATATATATATATATATATGAGTTCAAATGAGATCTCTCATATTCGGTTGAGACTTAAGAAAGAAACATCAAGCCACTCAATCATTTTAATTAGACGGTTGAGATTAGGCTTAAATTTGTGACAAAAGTTAATGGAGGGCTATTTTTAGTATGTGATGTTGATAAAATGTTGCATTTCTTATATAATGATGACTAGTTGTCATAATTTGTACTAACTCTTATCTTCCATCAATTCACTCTCAAGTGTAATCTTTCACCAAAGATAACATACTTTGTTTACCACTTAATCTCTACTCTCCTTCTTTCTCCAGCATATTCATCTCTCCTCTTGATTTTTCTCAAGCAGTATGTCGTCTGAAAGTTTTTTTTGTTTGGATTTATATGAGTTTTATGGATTTTTTACTTTTTCTTTGATGTTTATGGATTGCATGGTTGATGTTTTGTATTTCACTTCTTCAGTTAATATGGGAAGTACATATGGTTTTGATGAATTTTTTTTTGAACAAAATTTATTGAACCAAGAGGCCCTAAAGAGGGGGAACATTACACTATGAGCAAACAAATAGAAACTAGCAAAACACAACTGCAGGACTCACCCAATTAACAAACCCACACCAACACACATCTCTGTTCTAAAAGGCGGCCGCCTAGGCGCCCGATTAGTCTCTGGGCGTTTTAAAAACGCCCCGCCTAGCGCCTAATTATTTTATATATTTTATTTTTAAAATAAAATTAAATTTTATAGGTATAATTTTATAATTAATTATTAAATATATTATTAATATCTATAACTCCGCCTAATCATCCGATTAATCCTTCCGCCTAATCCCCGCCTAGCCGATTAGTCGCTAGGCCCCAAACCAACCGCCTAGGACCGCCTAACGCCTTTTAGAACACTGACACACATGCATAACAAAAGACTATTCATCGCGAGCAAATTAAACTCGGCGAAATGAGCTTACAACACCAAGGAAAAAATTCCAAAAATAACGAATTTATAATCGAGCGAGATCATAACACCAACACCCAAACAAAAAATATTGAGATTTGAATCCATCGACAAAACTTAAAGAAATTCAACTCTCATAGATGTCTTTAGCTTGCATAAAGGATTTTATCCAGAGATTGTTTTTGAAACTGCTTGTGGATGATAAAGATCAAACCTTCATTCTTAACAAGGAAATGATAGATGACACCTTGGCGCGTCAGGAAGGCATTTGACCTGTTAAAACTAACTTATTTTACAACTTGAAGAATGATACTTTTATAGTAGCACAAAACTCGCACGAGACTAGGCCATTACAATTGGAAGAGGGAAAATCATAAGTCATGAACCAATTGATTATTGAAGACCAAGAGTTTGTTGGACATGTAATGTTAATCCAGCAGTACACAGACTTCCATATGTTAGCAAAGAAACCACAGTTGCCAAATAGATGGTCCTGATCTTCTTGTACATCTAAACAGAGAGCACAGTCCAAATTTAACATAGCCAAAAATATTCTTAGTTTCCATTCAGTAAGGAAGCACTCTTTAAGAATCATCTAATCATAGAATTTTTGCTTTGAAAGTGTTGCAAAATTCTTCCACACAATATCTTTCCATGCTATAGTGGGTCTGGGCAATTGTAAGGATAATCTAGTACCAAACTTGAAAAAGGAACACCATAACCAATTCTCTAATTTCAGTCCGAGTTGACACATTTCTAGCTTCCCAACCATTGATTCTATTAGTCAACTTCTAAATCAGATGATCATAATCCACATCCCTTAGCAATTTTGAGTTTGAATGGATAACTAAGTACCTCATATGGAACCTTCCAAGATTAATGTTATGAGATTGGGCGAATCTCACTTTCTGATCTATGGAATTATTGCTCGGAAATATCTTATATTTCAACTTGTTTGACCAGAGATTAAAGAAACCAGTAAACCATAAGAGGGCACCACTCAATGAACCAATTTTTTAAACATTCGCTTTACAAAATAACAAGGTGTCGTATGAGAAGAAAAGATGAGATTCATACCTCAGGATGAATCTCTTTGAGCTCGCCCTCAGGATGAATAGAGTAAACATGAGAGGAGATGCAAGCAGTGATCCATAAACATAAATTATGAGGGAAGCCGAAATACCTGAGGATAGAGAAAATGAATTCCCAGTTAACACTATCAAATGTTTTACGGAGGTAGACCTTGAATCAATACCTCTTACTCATTCTACTCCTGTCAAAGCCTTTTAGAAGAACATACATAAGATTCATAGAAGAACACGTTTCTTAAGTTTTAAACTAGACGTGTCTATATAAGGAGGCCTTTAGCTCACCATTCCAACATCAAAAGAGTGTGAAGCACTACAACGTGTGCAACAAGTTTCAGAGGAGCGGTAGAGAGTGGAGAGCAGTAAGGGAGCACGTCACATAAAGTTTAAAGTTAGTTTGTAAGAGCATTCTTTATAACACTGATTATGTATTGCCTTTAGCTCACCATTCCAACATCAAAAGAGTGTGAAGCACTACAACGTGTGCAACAAGTTTCAGAGGAGCGGTAGAGAGTGGAGAGCAGCAAGGGAGCACGTCACATAAAGTTTAAAGTTAGTTTGTAAGAGCATTCTTTACAACACTGATTATGTATTGTATGTGGCCGTACGTGGGTAATTCTCTTTTTAGTTCATATGTTGTGACTTGTGAATCATAGTTGTGAGATATTTTTCTTAATATATTCTAGTTTTAATTTTATGTTTACTGAGTTTAATCTTATGAATATTCTTTAATAACATACCTGACAACCTATGTTACCTTACAATTATTCTATAGCTAATTTAATTGTGAAGATTTGGGTCAATACCAATGAATCAAGTGTGAAATAAACATAAGTTACCGTACATATTTATAGGTAAACATACTCTAGATTGGGTACGGCCCACATATCCCGATTGAAAGCCCTACCATAGTAACTCAATTGAGTATGTCTTTCATCTAGGATGACAACCTAATTTGCATGATGATATATAGAATTCATATTAATGATTAAAGAGTATATTGATTGTAAAGTATGAGCAATTATATATGACTAGTCAAATTGTCGTGGTTAATAAGTGCGTATACATTTAGAAAATTCAATTCATTATAAAATTTTATCATTAGCATTAGTGATCAACATATATTCACAAGTCAAGTCACCTGAGTTATCCATTTATCTACTTACTGCATTTTATTTTTGGCGTTGTAGATTAAAGCATGATGACATTTAAATCACACAAATCCTCCGTAATTGTAATTTTATTTTATTTCTTTTTATGTCAGTCAGTACCTTTAGGAGTTCCTTGTCATCATGGTTAAACCTTGTACTTACTACTAACGAGTGAGTAAGTTTATAAATTTTATTTTCATAAGACAGTCCAATGACGATCTTATTAAGTGACTCCTAATAAATGTATCCAACGTGACATGCGGCTCAACTTTTTCCTCCAGTTTTCTCACTTCTTGAAGTCGGTTGCTCTTCTCTTTTCAATTTCTTATTTGTTGATTCTTTTTGGTGACTAACAGCGATATATCTGTCAATGTTATGTTTCAGGGATCAGTTGCGGTCAAATATATTCAAGAAGTCCGAGTCGAACCCAGAGGAGCTAGTAAGACTTGTCAAAGGCACTAATATTCTAGTTAATAAATATTTAATCATAATCGATTGGTTTTGAGCTGAATTAGTCACTACGTAAAATAAAAGCAATTATGGAAGGGGAGTTGTATTCAGATTATGAAAACATCCTAGGATCTCTACTTCACTTAAGTTATATGGAAACTCTTATGTTATTCTGGAAGCGTAAATAATCATTCATAATGTATCATGCAATTTCAATAATACGACATACAACTCAATAATTTACACACAAATTTGACTTCTGGGTGTTCCTACGCAGTAAATTATTGACTACAATTAATTTCGTATTGTGTTGTTTCCTGATTCTAGCCTTCGTAACTCACAAATACTAGTCAAAGGGTGATACACTAATATTTCCAAAACATGCAGCAGGATATATAAGCTACTCAATTTTTCTTGGCCAACTCTCGATTCTGGTCTTCGGTTAACTAGGGTCATTGACTACAACTAAGTGAAATATCCAACTCAACTGATTCTAATCTTCGTGGAATGGAATATTCTAGCCTAGAGGGTAATAGATTTAATCCTAAACTAAGTTCTTATAACATACATATTTAAACTCTGAATAAATACGTTCCTAGGCGTCCCTAGAATAATGGATGCAAGATAAATTCGTAAATAAATCTAACACCAGTCATACGTATTATATTCAAAGAGCACGAACAAATATGGATGAAATACTTTTAATTGAATAACCTGAATTTGAGTTCACAACAACTTAGGATCCGTAGGATCCTAGAATAGGGAGACTACTCACTACGCATCATAGTAATACAATCACAATAATAATGAAAGTAAAACTAGAATGGTAGAAAAAAGTTTAGTTTCGTAATGCTCTAACTCTGAATGGCAGAATTCGTGTGCTTCTATCTGTGCGAAGATATGAAGAATGAGTCCTAAGTCTTTTATTTATAGTTGAGTAGTCAACTTATAATTATCTTATAATTTGGATAATCTTTGGAATGAATATTATCATCAAAAGGGGTCTGGAAGGTCAAAATTCGAATATGCTCGTTTCTGTGCTCGACACGTGTCAACTCGACCTGGGTCGATTTCATGCAAATATAACACGACTTGGGTCGAGCGCCACCATGAAACACGATATAGGTCGAGTTCTATAAAAGTAAACACAACCTGGGTCGAACTCTGGTTCCGCATATTTACATATTAACCATTGAGATTTCTTCTTTTGACACTTTGACTCATGAACTTGGCTTTTTATCCGATTTTAATTCATTTTGTACTGTTTTCATTTTCTCTCTTTCGAATCCACTATTCTTCGTATTTAACCTACAAAAGACAAAATCAACTATAAATTACTTATAACTACTCGAAAAGGACGCAAATATGCTTAGTGTAAACATCTAAAATAGAATAAATTATTATCTATCGGTGACAGTGATTAATTTTTCATTTTGGCCTTTTTCTACCAAGGTTTGGCGCCTCTGAGGAGTTCACTGAGTGATTTGTTATTGAGTTTGGTGTAAGAAGCCTCTTGGAATCGTTATCAACCATAATAATTATCTTTCTCAAATTAGAGCTCCCTCCTTTAATTTGGAGATTGAGTAGGCGAGATAAGAAATACATTCTCAGAAGTCCTATCATGGATTTTGCTCTCTCAAATATTCATATAATTCGAGTTTTTCTCTGCTTCTATAAGCTCATCTAGAATAATATCATGCTCAGACGACCTCAATTTCAACATCATCTTTGTCAGCCATGAAAGTAGCATACTCCTCACACCCTTTCATATCGTGACAAAACACCTGAGACAATTCACAATATGAGAATGTCCATTGATATTGAAAAATCTGTGTGATGTTTCTTCTTTTTGCTGACATCTCCAGTTATATTCTAGCTTACATGTGCCTCTCTCTTTGTACAATGAATACACCAGTTCGAAATGAGCGTCCAATAGCACTAGCATTGAAGTTAATGCTTATTGTTTTTCTGTATGCATTTTAGCTATACATTGTTCTGGGTTCTGTTCTCTGAATTTGTGTTTTGTTCAAGTAGTTTTTGAAATATTTTTCTTTGTGATGACTGTATGCAATCACTCTTGGGTATTTCGGGGTAGGTACTCTCGCTTGCGATATTGTTTTGATTTTTATGAAATATGGCATCGTTTTTCTCATTTTGTCACTTGTTTTCTGTCTCAACTGATGAATATAAAAGCACAACTAATGAATATTCATCAGTTGTGCTTATATATGCACCAACTTTTTTTTTTACAAATATTGAAACACAAATCATCTGATTAATGCAGTAGGTCATCTGATGAATATAGTAGATCAACTGATGAATATAGAAGTATATTCACCGATTGTTTTGGTCAACTGATGAATATTCATTAGTTGTGCTTATTTATTCACAAGTTGTTTCAGTCAATTGATGAATATAGCAATTGTGCTGCTATATTCATCAATTGTACTTATATATTCATCAATGTGTTTAATGTGTAACACGTAAAACGACGTTATTTTCATTAAAAAAAAGACGTCACAAACGAAAACACCTACTCCAAAAGCAACCAAGAATGTTTAGACTGCATGAGTGTGACGTGTCATCCACCGGCTAAGATATTTTTATTATGTGGCTTAGATAGAAAATTTGTCTAAAACCTAATAAACTCTCAATTCGGCCCATCAAGGCCCATGCTCATTTACTTCTACGAGCCCATCCTAAATTCGATACGTCGTACGAGTTCTCTCAATTCACGAATATAATTCTGACTTAAATTTGATATATTTTATATTGTACATTCTCTCAACTTCTATTTAATAAATTTTATTCTACTGAAATGTTTTTTAAGCCTGCTATGATTTCTCTAAACTATAATTCAAAATGTGATTATTATTCAATAAAATTTGTAATTGTAAATTGTACTTGACCTACATGACTAATATTAAGATGTCGTTCTGTAAAATTAAAAGTTGAATGCTGTATGAGAATCTGAATGGTCAGATCATTGGTCAAACCACATCTGATTGCTGAATGATTTACTTTCATTAGGTAATTTATTTTTTAAAATATCTTAATATATAATGATTTATCAATATAAAATAAAATTATAATTATAATTTTAAAACATAAAAATAAAATTAAAATTTATAATCATATTATAAAAATATTATTTAGTTATGAAGTGCGTGATATTCTG
>NQLW01000008.1:3718147-3729841 GCA_002312845.1 Kalanchoe fedtschenkoi
GTATTAACTTTTCATTCAGGTTCTGTCCGTTCCAAACTACTCCTTGCTCACATCTAAATTATCAAGATCATTACTCATACTGCTGCTGTAGCACTACATTCAAACTCTGCCAAAATTGAAACCGAGAAAGTGCTCATCCAAATGGTTGAAATTGAATTGAAAAAGAGGAAGTTAGCACTGGTGAACAGTTTATTCACCATGGAATGTGCTTACTGCTGACAATTTTGAACAAAGTAGCAAGAGGATGATATCAAACTTTATGTTGATAGATTTTATCTGACCTCTACTAAACGTTCTGTTGATAAAGTGAAATTTCTTTTTGAGATGTAATTTTTTTATTGGTGAACAGCATAGTCACTGTAGTGAACCAAAAATTCACCATCATGTTCACTATAGTGAATCAGAAATTAACCATCATGTTCAACATGATGAGCTCAACTTTTATGTTCGTCAAATATAAATTCACTATAGTAAACAAAAGAATTAAAAATTCATGAGTGCATTACCCTCCCAATATGTGTGCATCATGGTGAACCAAAAATTCACCATCATGTTCATCATCGTGAGCCCAATTTTATATTCGTAAAATACAAACTGCGGTGAATTCAAAAATCAAAAATTTGTGCGTGCACTACCTTTCCCAACTGCAGAACCATGGTGAATCGGAAATTCACCATCGCTGGATTTTTCATCATTTTATTTTTATTTAATTTTTTTATTACTTAAATTTTAATTTTTTAAATTTTTTAAATGTATTTTAATTTCTTTGTCTATTAGATTTGTAAATTAGAATTGAAAACTCATAATTATCTCACCTAAGGACGCACCTAAGGATGTATCTCAAATAAGTGGCCAGAAATTGTCCACAATTTACAACGAAAAAGGTGTTTACACCGGATCCCTCCCCTATATATATATATATATATATAGAGTGAATTAGTTGAGAACCTTCTTAAATTGAGAACAACGAGGAGAAACGTGGACCAATCATTATTTACATGAAACAACAATGTATTAATTATATGAATCCTTTTTTAAGTTTATTTATTATTCTTTATTAATTATATGAGATTCTTTTTTTATTTATTATGAAACAGATTTACTTGCCATTTTGAGATTTCGTTTTGTATTTAATTTACCAGATTTTTTTTGTCTATATTTTTTTCTAATTTATAGATTTTTGAGGAATATGATTAGTGAACATTTTTCGGACTATTCTTTTATATTTTTATATTTTTTTGAGCAGTGAACCTTCATATGGTGAACATATTGCAACAGTGAACCTAAGTGGTGAACATATTGATAGTGATTTAAGCAGTGAACCTCATGTTCACTATTCATATTTTTCAAAAATCTGTAAATTAGAAAAAAATCCGATAAATTAAATACAAAATGAAATCTCAAAATGGCAAGTAAATCTGTTTCATAATAAATAAAAAATGAATCTCATATCATTAATAAAGAATAATAAATAAATTTAAAAAAGAAAACCACATAGTTAATACATTGTTGTTTCATGTAAATAATGATTGATCCTGAATTGTCCACAATGGTTCTCAACTTAAGGGGGTTCTCAGCTTAAGGAGGTTCTCAACGGATCCCTCCGCTATATATATATGTATAGGACGGATCGGTTGTGAATACTTAAATTGTGGACAATTATGGACCAATAATTTTTGAACATTAAACGACCGTGTTTTGATTTTATTTATTATGTTTTATTTTAATTATATTTTAATAATATCCCATAATATTCTCTACTAGATTTGTTGACGTAAATCACTCTTCAATCATATCTTTTTTTATCTCTCTTTCTCCATTCGATCTTATTTTAACTCATTCAAATTATTTATTCACCTTGCCAGATCCCATCTCTTCATCCCCCACCATCCACGCCTACAGGATGTGCCGTCTGCATCGCGACCAACACAATATTCAATGCGGCTAGCACCATGTTCAGCCGGCGAATACTAAATGTCAAGTAATAATTGCCCTCAGTAAATATTAAATTCTGAATTGATGACTTACTGAATAATTGGAAATGAAAGTGACGATGGAGGGTGCTATGGCGCCAACAACGATTGAGTTGCGTTGGACAGAATAAATAGTTACAGAAATAAACTTTAAAATAAAATTACAAGGAGCTGGTGTTGAGTGATGTCTAATAATCTGTTGAGTGTTGTCTAATAATCTTTAAGAATTTAATGTACAAATGAAATCTATATTCATAACAAATTCAAAATTGATATGTTCACAAATTTGATTTTATAGTATGCCCCAATCTAGTTTAGAGGACCATTATAGACAAATAAAAGTTCACGATTAAAATGTTAAATGAAAATTTATAATTTCCTAGTATTCTCTAAGAGATCATAATAGATTGAACACATTAAATAAATTTTTATGAAAAAAATATTTTCAGTAAATTAAATACAAATTAAAACACCCAATGGCATGAATATAGAATGGTTGAACTAACAATACAAATTAATATATACTGAAATTGTCAAAATTTTCAAATATATATTAAGAAAATAATAAAAGGGTGTCAAATCACCACCGCTTTTTCATTTGTAGTTTAAAATATCAGAACTGTAAAAAATGCTGAAAAATATTTACTACTATGGAAAATAAAATTTCATTTCTAAATTAATATTATTAGAAAATTAGACATGTGTCAGATAAATACATTATTCTATCATTCCATAAAAAATAACAATTTATTCACATATACAAAACAGTCTTTTCATATTCAACTAACCTTAATTTCATATATATAATAAAATCAATAGTATTTGATAAGTTAAATCTAATTAATTCTTAATGGTGTTATAAATTAGTCTACAATTTTTATACAATTCTTGACCATTCTAATCATTCGCATTTAAATGTCTCAAATAAACAAACTCAAATCAATCTGATATGTTCCATTATTGGGTCACGTGGTAATATTTATGGATGCAACGTAACGTTATATTTCAAGTTTAATTTCTTTTTTTAAATAAAATGATGAAGAAGGAAAAAAATAACTAAAAATTTCAAAGTTTTTTATTAGATCCTAAGTCCGACGATATACAGGCAGTGTACTTTAGTCCTCTAATATGTGATAAATTTATTTTTGTACAAATATAATAAACACAAAAAATACACACTCACTGAACCACCAACGTGAAACTTAAATTTGAAATTTTATGGATGACCGACGGATCATCTAGCCGGCCACCGCCCTTGGCGGCAAATTAATGGGTCTCTATATGACAAACCTAACTTAAAAAAGATGTGCTCGATGCGTTTAATTAATGCTTCTTACTTTAATTGTTAGTCAAATGATCCATTCGATTGATATGCTTCCGAGTACTTGTTTTGTTAATCAATATAACTAAATGTGAAGACTAATTAATAAATTTTTTAAATAGAAACTATAAACTAGTGTCATTCTAATGAATTAGATCATTTATACAGTAGATTTATCGGATCCACACTCAAAATCAATTGACAATGAGTAGGTGAGTCCAACTATATATGAGGATCAATCTTGAGCTTACAATGGACGATGTGGGATAATACCATTATGCTCAACATACATCGAGCTTTTGTCGAACTTGTGTGATTATGACGTCACATTCCATTGCTATTATAATTTATCTACGTGTATATATATGCAAAGTTTTCTAAGATTAGTTTAAGAAAAGTAGTATGGAAAAGAAAATAAGGAAGAAACTTTTTATTTTACTTAAATGTAATTAAAAATTGAATAAAAAATGTGGCATGGAAAGTAATAAAGTTTAAATTCATATAGAGGAAAACAACACATTCCTGAATAATATCAATAAAATATCGGTCTAATAGTTTGGGACGTTATCTAACAACTCTTAGTTCATGAGTTCAGAAGGAGGGATGTGCGATCTCTTAGCCATCGTAAAAAAAACACACACACACAAAACACATTCCTTAATATTTTTTTCTGATAACTAAATAAGTGAATAAAAGTAATTTTTTTTATTCTCGATTCCATCTTTCTTTACGTCTTATTTTTCCTAAATCAAATAGAGCTTAATAGTGTATTAAGTTTAGAGAAAATAAGAACGACCTCCTTCATCGTAATAGTGACGCTAGATTCACTGCGGACCAACGCACGCGCATCTTCAAAGTATTTATGCGCATGTGATAATACAAAGGCTCGAATCTAATATCTTATGATTATTAGATAACACCTTAACCATTAGACCAACACATTATTTTTCCGGATAAGATCTCCACGCCCTCATTCTCCCAAATTTTCCATAATATAACATGGAATTGAAGAATAAATTTAGGAAAATGGAAATGCATTAGGGGACAAAAGGAGAGGTAGGTGGGGACAAACAAAACATGTTCATCTGCTCACCAAAACTAAAACCAACTGAAAACCTTTGTGGATTTTTCATATTCCCAACCGTGTACAAATCTCATCTACTCCCTTCAAAGGATAAGAGGGTGGACTAACAACAACATTTTGTTTTCGATATTTTCATCAATTGGCTTTTATTCCATAGTTTAATTTTTCCATATTGCCAACTGTCTATAAATCTAATAATAAAACTTACTTTAAGACAATCATTTTTATTAGATGAATATTTTAACTCATATCATATGATGAAAACATCTGTTTATCCAACGGACATTTTCATTTATGTGACGAATCATAATAGAAGTTAAATGTGATATTTAGTTATAAAATTATTTTGAAATATTTTATTATATTTATTTTAATATGCATTTGACAGTCATGGAATTTGAACTCTACTAAAAAATATCGTCACAAATTATCTCTCACCCCTCCATGAATAAGTGTGATCATCTTGTTGACTATTATTAGGCATATAATTGTCTTATTTCATGAAATTTTTATTCATCTTGATTTTTTTTAAAATTATATGTTTTATTCAAATTAATTTTTATTGAACCGGATAATGAATCCAACAATACTATATACGAAACAAGATAGTTATTAAAAGCTGCCGAGTGCCGACACCCAAAAAGTTGCAATAAACAACGTGTGTAATTAAGTGTTAGAGAGATCTATTTTAAGGCGTATATTGTGGACACTTTATGAGGAGTAGTTATGCAGGGCTGTTCTTTATTTATTTTTTTTATTTTTTATATTTTTTTTTGTTGTGGTTATGGGCCGCATATTCACGTACACCTCCAACATATTTAAGTGTAAATGCGGTACCAATACGATTTGAATTCAGGACTATGAGATTATTAGACAACATCCAATATCACTAGTTCAACACTTTGTTGGTGGACTATTCTTTATTTGGATTTGTATTTTCGAACTCATTTACAACTATTAGGCTATTGATTGAATTGATTTATGGTCAGGTTAATTAACTTAGGCTGGCTCCCATCAATTATTTGTCTTGATTGGCTCCTACGCGTGCATTCATTAGGTCCCGAATCGATCCGTGTAGGTCCTCCAAGCCACTATCAGTAGACTTCTTGGGCCGTTATCAGTAGGCCTCAAGCCACTATCTACTGTCCATCGAGATATCCTTGTAAAGCTCCTCAAGCCATTTTATTTATCCATTGTAGGCCTTGCGATATCAATAAAATTGAGTTTTTCACAAAAAAATTGTTAAATTTATTTCAGATCAATTCGATCAAAAAATTGATTAAAATATTTTTCTCCATATAAATTTTATTTAATAACGATTTGAATTCGTAATAAATATATATCTATATATATAACAGAATAGGATTTCTGTCGTGACGCTCCCGAACCGGTCGGTCCGGTCCGGTCCGGTCTGATTCAATTCGGTTCGGTTTGATTTGGTTCGGTTTCAAATTTTAAAAAATCATTCGGTTTATAGTTTCATATTTTAAAAAGGGATGACTAATAATTTAGTTTAATTTTTAATTTTTCTCGAACCGAACCGTCGGGACGACGGATGCCTTTAATCATTCGGTTTACAGTTTTATATTTTAAAAATGGATGACTAATAATTTGGTTCGGTTTTTAATTTTTTTTGAATCGAACCGTCGGAACGACGGGTGCCTTTACTCGTATATAAATAAAATATTTTTATTTTTTGTTAATAACCAATTTTTACCTTCAAATATCAATTACGTATAGAAAATAAAAAATAAATACATATTAATTTTAATATTATAATAAATTCAATTTTCAGTTTGATCAATATTAAATTACCAAAATCAATAAACGAACTATAATAATTTTGATATTTAAATTCAGTTTAACAACTAAATCATAAATATTAAAACTTTGAAAAGTCGGATGATGTCGAATATTGACTAACTGTAAAATTTTTATTTCTACTTAAAATTCGAATGTTTGAATTGTTATGTGAAAACTTCGATGTTCCGTGACAATTCACCATATTTTCCTGAACAACACTCAAAAAAACACAGCCATTCTAAAGGATTATTAACCTATAATGTTATCTAACTTCGCAATCATTCAACATAAATGGTTTTCTTGTAAAAGATTAAATTTTTGGGGGTAAAAAAGGTGGGTTTGATTTCAAAAATATTATTCAAGTTTAACTTTACATGAGTAAGATGATTATTAATGGCTGAAATTTAAAACTGTTTAGTTTTGAACGGTCTATAAATGACTTGACATTATAAGATAATAATATGATGACAGTAATAAAATTACTATTTCAATTATATATAATTCATTATTGTTTTTTATGGATTATTAAATTCTAACAAATTTATCATGCTCGTGCACTACCGACTCTGAAAGTCTGAAGCATTCAATAACTCGCTCACTATCCAACCAAGCATTCAGTGTCCTACTGATCTTATTATAATCTCATCTACCAATTATTTATTTTTTAAAAAAATCGTAAATTCCACTTTATTCATAACAGCAGAAACCCCGAGGTAATTATGAATTGACCAGTTGCTCCATATATTTTTAATCAGATAATTAAATACATGACTGTTAAACTGATGCTGATTCAGGAACGAGAGAAGAGAGGGACAATTGCCCGAAAATCCTTAAATTTGACACTTTATTAATAAGATGTTGATCTAATAATTTGAAATTTTATCTAACAATTCAAGATCATGAGTTTGGATTTTAGTGTTACCGCATTTGTATTTTAATAAACTGGAAATGCGCTAAGGATGCCACTATTCAGATGAAGGGGATTTTAGGTAGGGCTGTAAGGGAGCCGACGTACTCACGAGCTGCTCGCGAACGAGTTCTGTTAGTACTCGGTCAAAGCTCGTTTGTTAATAAACGAGTCAATCACGAACAAGAATTATAAACTCGTTTAATAAACGAGCCAAACATGAGCAAGGGGGTGCTCGGCTCGTTTATGTTCGCGAACAAGCTCGATAAGAAGTTTGATAACTCTGTTAAAAAAATTAAGGACTTACCGACTTAAGCTAGAATGTAGCTCAAATTCAAACATGTCAATTTATCATAGCAAGAGTTAAAAATTCGAAATCAGTGAAGATGACTTCAATAATTAACATAAATTTCATCTAATGTAAATGAAACGGATGTAACTTATGTCTATCATTTGAGCCAAACATGTATAATGAGGTAGTCGACTCATTTATTGGCTCGTTTAAAAGTTTCATTTAAACTCATTTATAGCTCGTTTAGATCGACTATGAACTTTTTTTATAAATTTATAAAGTTACTAGCCAATAGAGTAAGATTTTTTAACGAGTAGCTTATTTAAAACTCGTTCAAACTTGTTTAAATGCTTGTTTATCATATATATTAAATTTTATATTATATCAATCCAAATGCTTGAGTAAAGTTCGAGCTCGGCTCGAACTCGTTAAAATTAAACGAGCCGAGCTTGAACATATATTTTAAAAGCTCGTTAATACTCGGTTCGAGCTCAAACTCGTAAAATTTTACATGAACGAACATGAACACTTTACTATTCAACTCGACTCGACTCGTTTACTGCCTCAATTTTAGTATCACGTGAGGTTGTTTACTGTAATCTACTAGATACGTAATATATGGAGACTTTGATTGCCGATTCTCAAAAACGTATTTTTAATTTGAGAAAATATCAAATCAGGATCAAAAGTTTCATACTACCACTCATTGCACATTAAAGAATTTTTATTGTTATTATCCTAAATTCGCAATTCTATGCTATTTCTCATTTTGATCTTTATGTGTAATTACTTAATTTGTTATTTTACTTAGAATAACTTTTACAATTTACAAAACTGTTCTTTTATGGGGGCAGGCAAAAATCAATATTAAAAATGGTGATGGTCAAATGTAGGTTGTAGATAGGTTTGTAAATTAAAAAAGTTAAAGTTTTATATAAAAATAATAATTCATATAATTAAATTTAAAAATCAAAATGAAAAATATCCGAAAATTGCAAATATAGAGTAGTGATAAATTTTTCTTTGATATATTTCTCTTTTTTAATTGTAATGATTTAGCTTTCGATGGTTATATGGTTTCCACTAACAGTTCTCAATTTGTTTGATTGCCTCACCAACTCCACACAGCTAGAATTTAAGTCATTCCATGTCTGGCCACTTGTCGCCGTCCTGTTTCTCTCTCATGTGAATCACTGATTTTATATTGTCTTTTTATGTGTTTTGATAAAAATAATTTTTTTATGAGAAAAAAAAAGGAATATGAGGTTAATTCATAGGCAAGGTTTGCAAAATGTTAGGCGATGTTAGACGGTGAGCATAACATTTATTGATTAGTCGGTTAGTAGAGATTAATTGAAATGATTAATTAAACAGTTAATAGGAGTTATATATATTAATAATAAATTATAAACTTATATGTTTTAAAATTATTATTTTCATATAAAAAATTAAGTCATGAATAAATAATCGGCTAGGCGGTTAGACGGAGCGTTTCAACGCTGCCTAGCGATTAATCGATCAGAAACAGCGATTTTTAGAACACTGGTTTTAGGGAAGGGACTGGCTAAAAGAATAAGGTTGTGTTATTTTATTTTGATTTTAGGAGTCATAGGATTCATAATTTTAGGATGTTAGAAGTACGCGTGTAACGGTTCGATTTATCTAAAAAATCGAACCGAACCGCTACTCATCGGTTTTAATTTTGTGAAACTGAACCGAACCAAGAAATTTGAAAATTTGAACAGAATCAAATGGCTGGTTTGGTTAGATTAATGCAACATTATTGTGTTTATTTGTCAAATTCTTTTAACGTGTACAACCAACTTATTTATATATACAAAACTATATACATATACATCAATGGAGCAAAACAAACAAAATAAATACATTAAATGTACTCCTTAACTAAATATCAACAAACTTAATTCATCATCAATCATTTTTTTGTCTTCATCAAACATCAATGACCTATCTTATTCAAGTTAATCACGTCCGGCTGCACATTTCAAATAATCACATGTTTAGCATAGACATAATAACCACAACATTGACAGAATGGAAATAAGCCCCAAAATGCTATATATATATGTGATATAATAGCCATACAAATAAGAAAACAATCACCAAAAACAACATCAAATGCATCTAACAAATAAGAACCTAATAACCATATGAAGCTCATACATAAGTACACAAGTGATGATACTCCTCGTCTACAGTCTGTTAAAAAAATATTCACAGATAAAATACATCAATATGTAAGTGACAACTTTAACAAACTGCTTGCCCATGTTTATTTCAATCGTATTCATTTCAAGCTATTTACATATTATGTTAAATTTATAATTCACATATACAATCTGAGACGCAAAGAAAAACATACAAGATAAGAATAGAAAGTAAAAAAATAATCTCATCATATATCACAAGCTTAAACGACTAACTGAATATTTAGACTAACTCACTTAAATCATAAATTGTAGGTTTAATCGGGCATCTAATCCACTCAAAAGCCAAAATCTAGACGACATGTATGAGGCACCATGGACTGACATGCATTAACCAATAACAAATAAACTTCAGCCAATTAAAATAAGCAAAATAGAAGGTGCAGAAAAAGGAGATGTCTACAGAAGATAACAATTAACATTGTGTCCGTCTTGATGTTATTCCTATCTAAGTGTGTAACCAGCAAATCAATTAGTAAACAATTTAATCTTACCATGTATGTGGAAACTGTGATTGAAGAATTGATCGAAGTTGATAAAGCTGTAGGCGAGTGGGCAAAAGACTGGACTCGAGGAGGATGCAGTGGATTAGGGCTGCAAACGAGCCGAGTCAAGCCGAGTAGTAAAGTGTTCATGTTTGTTCATTTAAAACTTCACGAGTTCGAGTTCGAGCCGAGTATTAACGAGCTTTTAAAATATATGTTCAACATCGGCTTGTTTAATTTTAATGAGTTCGAGCCGAGCTCGAGCTTTACTCGAGCATTTTGATTGATATGATATAAAATTTAAAATATATGATAAATGAGCATTTAAATAAGTTTGAACGAGTTTTAAATGAGTTACTCGTTAAAAAATCCTACTTTATTGACTAGTAACTTTATAAATTTATAAACAGACTTGTAGTCGAGTCTAAACGAGCTGTAAACGAGTTTAAATGGAAATTTTAAATGAGCCAATAAATGAGTCGAATACCTCATTATTCATGTTTGGCTCAAATGGTAGACAAAAGCTATATCTGTTTCATTTACATTAGATGGAATTTATGTAAATCATTGTAGCCATCTTTACTAATTTAGAATTCTTAACTCTTGTTATGATAGATTAATATGTTTGAATTTGAGTTACATTATAAGTTAAGTCGGTAAGTCCTCGATCTTTTTAATAGAGTTATCACAATCCGCCCTTGCTCATGTTCGACTTGTTTATTAAACGAGCTTATAATTGTTGTTCGTGATCGACTCATTATTAACAAATGAGCTTTGACCGAGTACTAACCGAGCTCGTTCACGAGCAGCTCGTGAGTACATCGGCTCGCTTGCAGCCCTAAATGGATAACACGAGTGGCCGAACTACTGGCACTGACGGATTGCTGTACAATGGTGACGAAAAATTAATAGAAGAAGCAGTAATGAAGGATGAGTGATTTTAAAACGTATAGGGAGAAATTTATAGGATCTTTTGGAAGAGGAGGAAGTAATGAAAGACAAAGGGATGGACCTGATGAAGTGGCTGCAGGTACACTTAAAGAGTAGACAAGTGGCGCTGCTGATGCGGGAGGAGACGGGTGAGTCGTGCTCCTGACGAGGGAAGAGACGGGTGAGCGGCTTGATGCAGATCTAAAGAGAGGCAAGCGGCATTTAATATTGGTAAGTGGTAGAGTTTTTTTTAATGGCGTAGATGTGTTCCCTTTAATCTTGTGGCTAAAAATATTATTACTGGTTTTAAATGATTCGGTTCGGTTTGATTCAATTTAAAATAAAAATTTGAAATCGAACCGAACCGATCAGTTTTCTTAACACTTCTAACTGAAACCGCGCCTTTAATTAATAAAGCCGAACCAAATTGATCGGTTCGGCTTGATTCGGTTCAGTTTATTAATTTTTCTGTTTAAGCTTACACTCTTAGTTAGAAGTGAGGAGACGGGTGAGTCGTGCTCCTGACGAGGGAAGAGACGGGTGAGCGGCTTGATGCAGATCTAAAGAGAGGCAAGCGGCATTTAATATTGGTAAGTGGTAGAGTTTTTTTTAATGGCGTAGATGTGTTCCCTTTAATCTTGTGGCTAAAAATATTATTACTGGTTTTAAAT
>NQLW01000008.1:3731980-3759423 GCA_002312845.1 Kalanchoe fedtschenkoi
AACATATGTCTTACACCAATTGATAATTTGAATATACACATGGTTGTCAAATAGATATAATTTTAAACTTTTCTATGTAATATATAATAATAATATAAATAATAATAATAATAACTTATTAATCGACAGGTTTACCAATTATTATGATTTCGATTTTAATTTAGGACAAAAAAGTTAATTATAGAAAAATCAAAATTACGTAGTTTTGAATCATAATCAACAATCACTCTTTACCTTGTGTCCCTTGACATTGAAAGTATTCATACTAATGACTTAAATGAGACATAAAATGTAAAAAGGAGTTCACATAATCCTATTACGTGGATCGATGACGAAAACTTTATTTTCTAAGTAATGCAACAAAAATACAATATTTTTGAGAAAATTATGGTTGAACTAATTATGCACTCTGCCATTTTATGATTTTGACTTGACATATATATTTTTCAAATGAGCATTATTACATTTTTATTGAAATTTCTTAAAGAGTTTTGTGGTTGACCTAATTCCTTTTTTTTATTCGTCACTTAAAGTTCCATGTATATTATTTTAAAATGCAAAATTTAAAAATCATGTCAAAAATATTATTAAAATATAATTCAATATGAATATATTAAAATTTATAACTTTAGCATTTATCATACTATTTAATTTAAAAAATGATAAATCAAATCATCATCTATAAGTATAAAATATAAAATATCAAATAATTCATAATAATGGAAGTCTTTCCGACTCGGACGAGAGGTCGATATCCCACATTGATAGAGTGGCAACAACTTAAATCAACATTTAATTATCATTTCCTCAAAAAAAATTTCATCCATCAAACTTTCTAAGAATGAAACAATAGTTAAAAGGCTTACAAACTGTGGCGGTTCCAGGATTTTTTTTCAAAGAACAAAAAACTATATAATCAAAATTTTGAATTGATTTTGGGGAGTCAAAATTAAAAAATTAGTTAAAATTATACATTTTTTTTACCATGCATGAGGTATTTTAGGTGGGATTCGGGGGGACGGCCGCCCCCATTTACCCCCAGTGAATTCGCCACTGCTTACAAGTTTATATAAATATAAACATCTTTTCCCCCAAAAATTAAATATTGATTGCATTTTTCCACCTCAACTTACTAATCTAGTGTTGGTGGTACAAGGAAAATCCGAATTCCGTTCGCAGTGCATTCAACCCAATAATGTCTAACAAGTACATACTACAATTATGACGCGAGATATTTAAGGAAATTCAGTTCTATAAGATTTTTTTTTCAAAAATATCTTTTCTACGAGTTTTATTATTCATTATACCTTACAATTTATCCTATTTGAAGAAAATCGTAGTTCTGCACTGCGGTTTTTTTATAAGAAAATCACAGTTTCAAACTGCGATTTTGTTTTCTATAAGAACACCGGTTTATAATACACAAAAACCGCAGTTGTGAACTGCAGAGTATCAAACCGCGATCCTATTTTTTTAATAAATTCACTGGTTTGAAATTTCAGTATTCTTAATAAAAACAGCGGTTTACAAATGCGATTTTCTTCAAATCACATGATTCGATTTGGTTCGGTTAATTTTTTTTCATGAACTTTATTGACTAATTTAATTATTAAACAGGAGAATTTTCATATAAAATCCTAATATTGTTCAGTTTGGATCGGTTCGGTTTGAAAAAAATTAAAAATCAAACCAAATCATTAATCGATTTTTTAAAATTTAGAACCGTAACCGAACTATTAACATTTCAAACCAAACCGAACCTATCGATTTGGTTCGATTTGATTCAATTTATCGGTTTATTAACTTCTATTTACACTCCTAATGAATATATAATGAATTTTCATTTTGAACATGAGACGGGTAGACGAAGAAATGAAAGAGGAAGAGTGACGACAACAAAAGCATACACACCATATACACCACCAACCCCCACAAGTCGTCCCATTTGACGTTTAAACAACAACCGCATGTCGCATGTCATGCACTCCCTCCTAACCCCTCCATCACACCACGTGTCCCCTTTCTCATCCGTCGGATCGCATTCAAACTCATCCGACGGCCAATCCCGCTCCTCAACTAACCCTCTCCTTCTTCCCCCACCCAACCCCCTTTCCCCTCTATTTAAACCTATCACATTTTCTTGTTCACCAAAAAATAACATATAATTTCAAAACAGAAAACACATAAGAGAGGAGTGCAGCTGCATCTTCTCCGCCTAAGTCTCATCTCCATTTTCAATCATCTTTTCACCGATCGCCGATAAAATTAGAAAATGGAGGAAATGAACGGATCAGCCCTACCGCCGTTCTGCACCACGAATGCAGCACACCGTCAGAAGACCAGTAACGGCACCAATGCGGTGGCCGGAGATCCTCTGAGCTGGGGAAAGGCGGCGGAGGGGCTGAGCGGGAGCCACCTGGAGGAGGTGAAGAGGATGGTGGAGGAGTTCCGGAAGCCCGTGGTGGAGCTGGGCGGGGTCGGGCTGACGATAGGGCAGGTGGCGGCGGTGGCGGCGGGGGGAGACGTGAGGGTGGAGCTGGCGGAGGCGGCGCGGGAAGGGGTGGAGGCGAGTAGCAAATGGGTGAAGGACAGCATGGAGAAAGGAACCGACAGCTACGGAGTGACCACCGGGTTCGGTGCGACGTCGCATCGGAGGACCAAGCAAGGCGCTGCCCTGCAGAAGGAGCTCATTAGGTGAGACTTTAATTAATTAGGTTCGGTTTAGATCAATTAATTATCCCTAACAATCTGATTGTATAGGTTGGTTGCTATTAGAATCTAGTTAAGTTTAACTTCATTTAAACCTACGTTAATTGTAGTAATTAATGTGGCGACCAAAAAAAAGTAAAGAAAAGAAACCTACTGATGATGCTTCAAATTGGGAGGTAAAAACATATCTCATTTAAAATACGGTTGATAACCAAATTTATTGATTTGGGACCATAAACAATAAATTCCACCTCCTAAAAAATCGGTAATATGTATCATTTTATTCACAAATATAAATTTAATTTCATGTCGGATAAGTAGTTAATTTTCTTTCCTCTTTTACTTGTCGATTAAATTTTTATTATTAAATTTGAAAGGTAAATAATTTATAATGTAATAAAGAAGAGTTATGAGATGAATTTTTTTTGAACTAAAATTCAATGTGAATATATTACTACCTATTATCATAATGTTAATGCTATTATTTCACATAAAATAAAATATTAAATCATCATCCAAAAAATGATCAGATATTGAGGAGCACGTGGGTTCGACTGGATGGACATTTAGAGAGTTGTCCATCCAAATGGAACTTAATTATAGTTCAAATTAGTATAATAATCAATTCAAATTTGATATATTTTTAATATTTGTTTTAAAATTTATATTATGTAATTTATTTATTTCTTACATCATATTGAAAATTTATGCGGAGGAGTGAGTAATAGGTTGTGTGACATTTGTTAGATTCTTGAATGCTGGAATATTTGGGAATGGGAGTGAGAAAAGTCACACGCTGCCACAGTCGTCCACCCGGGCGGCCATGCTGGTCAGGATCAACACGCTCCTCCAAGGCTACTCGGGCATAAGGTTCGAGGTCTTGGAGGCCATCGCCAAGCTCATCAACCTCAACATCACTCCATGCCTCCCCCTCCGCGGCAGCATCACCGCCTCGGGCGACCTGGTCCCATTCTCCTACATCGCCGGGCTGCTCACGGGCCGCCCCAACTCCAAGGCCACCGGCCCCAACGGCGAGACGCTGGACGCCAAGCAGGCGTTCGAGCTGGCGGGCATCGGGCGAGGGTTCTTCGAGCTGGAGCCCAAGGAAGGACTCGCGTTGGTGAACGGGACGGGAGTCGGGTCTGGCCTGGCGTCCATCGTGCTGTTCCAGGCGAACATCTTGGCGCTGCTGGCGGAGGTCTTGTCGGCTGTTTTCGCGGAAGTGATGCAGGGGAAGCCGGAGTTTACCGACCATTTGACCCACAAGCTGAAGCACCATCCGGGCCAGATTGAGGCCGCCGCCGTCATGGAGCATATACTGGACGGGAGTGAGTATGTGAAGGCTGCGAAAATGCTGCATGAGATCGACCCGCTGCAGAAGCCCAAGCAGGACAGGTACGCGCTGAGGACCTCGCCGCAGTGGCTCGGGCCGCAGATTGAAGTGATCAGGTCATCGACCAGGTCCATCGAGCGGGAGATCAACTCCGTCAACGACAATCCATTGATTGACGTTTCGCGCAACAAGGCATTACATGGCGGGAACTTCCAGGGCACGCCCATCGGAGTGTCAATGGATAACACAAGGCTGGCCATTGCAGCGATTGGGAAGCTCATGTTCGCGCAGTTCTCTGAGCTGGTCAATGACTTTTACAACAACGGGTTGCCGTCGAACCTGTCCGGTGGGAGGAATCCAAGCTTGGACTACGGGTTCAAGGGAGCGGAAATTGCGATGGCTGCTTACTGCAGTGAGCTGCAGTTCCTGGCTAACCCTGTCACGAACCATGTCCAAAGCGCGGAGCAGCACAACCAGGATGTGAACTCTCTGGGTCTGATTTCATCGCGCAAGACTGCTGAAGCTGTGGACATCTTGAAGCTCATGTCATCGACGTATCTAGTGGGGTTATGCCAAGCTATTGACCTGAGGCATATAGAGGAGAATCTGAAGAGCGCGGTGAAGAACACTGTGAGCCAAGTCGCCAAGAAGGTCCTGACCGTGGGGCAGAACGGAGAGCTGCATCCTTCAAGATTCTGCGAAAAGGATTTACTCAAAGTCGTCGACCGCGAACATGTTTTCGCCTACATTGATGATCCTTGCAGCGTGACGTACCCGCTGATGCAGAAGCTGAGGCAAGTACTCGTCGAGCACGCCCTGCAGAACAATGAGGACTTGAGGAGCACAAATGCTTCCATTTTCCTAAAGATCGGAGCTTTTGAGGAAGAGCTCAAAGCCCTTTTGCCTAAAGACGTGGAGCAAGCGAGGCTGGCCGTCGAAAGTGGAAACCCAGCAGCTGAAAACAAAATCAAGCTCTGCAGGTCATACCCATTGTATAAGTTGGTGAGGGAAGAGCTTGGGACTGAGTTGCTCACCGGGGAGAAAACCCGGTCGCCGGGGGAGGAATTCGACAAGGTTTTCACAGCAATCTGTGAGGGCAAATTGATTGATCCATTGCTGGAGTGCCTCCAGGGGTGGAATGGTAGTCCATTGCCCATATGTTAAAAGTGAAAAAGTCTTCATCGTGCTTGCTCCTCTTGAACTTTGGGACTTGCTTGTTTAGTTACGCTCAAGTTGTAATGTAATGTTTGATGTACACATGACACTTCTTGTACGTTTGAAATAAATAGAGCAATCTTCTTCCTCTAATGTGCTGCTTTGTCTATCAATTCTTGGGACCACAAGTTTTAGACTAAATGTTAAAAGTTGTAAGACTTGAAAGATGAAAACGGCCTGTTACCATTACTCATCGAACATACCATCTCTGCTCTGGTCGAGACAAAGTCGTGCATTGGGGATTCTTCCATTGTTGTTAGCTAGAGTGGGAGGATGCGTTGCTTGAGTATGTGGAGGGGGTTCGTTGGTGGTTGAGTCAGTCCGGGATTGTGGAACATTGAGCGCCAAGACATTTCCTAGTCGATTTTCAATCTCAGACATCAGTAATATACATATAGATGGCTCTATGGCTTACAGTTTTACATTTAGAAATCCATTATATGCAACTCTTTTACTATCATGAGCACTTCACATGTTTGCAAAGATGCCGACTCCTTTAGGCTTTGTTTGATTTAGGGAAAATTTCATGGAAAGAATAATTAAGTGGAAAGTAAGAGAAATTTTTTATTTGGTTTAAATGGAAAATTTCATGGAAAAAATGTTTGATAGAAAATTGTATGAAAATTTTTGATTAACAATAAGAAGAAATGACATTTAACTTTAAACTTTCCATGTTAAACAAACAAGTGGAAAGTGAAATGGATTTCATAAAGGATTTGGTTTCCATTCTATTTTTCATCCAATTTTCCTTTACATGAAACTTTCCCTAAACCAAACACACTCTTAGGATATTGCAATATTTAAGGAACCGATAATGTAATGCATAGTTGAAGAAAAATATTTTTCCCATGAATTTGATAAATATTTTGTTACTACCTTCAATTGACCATCGTAACCAAAATGTTCACGGAGAAAATTAAGAAAACGTACTATTTTCCTCCGTAAAACCACACCATCCCTTAGGGGAGTGTTTGGTTTCGGAAAAATTTGATGGGAAGAAAAATTTGAGGGAAACGAAATTCATAATGGATTATATTCTATTTTTCTTTGTTTGGTTCAAATGAAAAATTTGAAAGAAAGTTTCAAAACTCCTTTTATTTTACTTTAACTTTTCCTCTAATTTTTCATCCAATTTTCTTTCCCACTAATTTTCCCTAAACCAAACAAAAGAAATCTTCTAACTTTCCTCTAAATTTTCTTTTCCACCAAATTTTCCCTAAACCAAACATCCTTAACATCCAAAGGGATCGAGAGAAAAAATGGATTACATAAACAAAGGAAACCTCAAAAGAGAAAAATACCAAAATATTGTCTGTACTACCACTACTTGCAAATTAAAAATGTTAATACTTTCAATTGGCAATTTAGAGGTATTTTCAATTTGAACCTTTTGTGATTTATAATTTTACCCAAAACTAACTTTTGCAATTTGCAAAAAGAAGGGTTTATAGATTCATGTTGTGGGTTAAAAAGTCATTTCAGTCGCACTCTTTATGACATCCAATAAAGTAATTACATTTTTTTGCATGTGCTAGCAAACTTTATAATATTAAAAATTGTGATGGTCTAATATAATTAGGGATGGGGGCAGGTTTGTAAATTGCAAAAATTAGTATTGGGTAAAATTATAAATTATTTAATTACTTTTCCCTACTTCAAAATATCTCAAAATAAGTATCCAATTAGCGAATCTAGATCCTCTGCTTCTCCTACACAGGCCTGCTCCTTGAAATTAGGAGAAAGAACCTAAAATGGTTTTAAACTACAATCACTTTCTCAACTACGGTCTGAACTATCAGAACGTTAAAAAGTGGTGCAAAAAAATTGGACAAATTTTTCCGATAGAATTTACAGTTACACTCCTGAACTAATATTACTTCAAGAGATAAACTCGTGCGCTATAATTATGTCATATGATCATCAAATTAAACGATACCGTTTTGTTCACAAAAAAACACTTTTTCATGCTGAACAAATCCTAATTCTCAACAAAAATAATAAGATTGATCGTATGTAATGAATCAAATCCAATTAATCTTACATGACATCCTAAATTAGTCACAAAAATTCATTTGCACCCTTTTTGACATTTTTGATAGTTCAGAATGCAAGTGGGGAATATTAACAGTTCAGGGCCGATTAAGTGTTTTTCCCTTGAAATTATGTGTCTGAGTATCATTGTTGCATCAAACTCAACATACAGTGGTTCATTGGAATCATGTGAACATCTTGGGGTCCTCAGAGAGCAACAGTTAAATATCAGCACAACTAGAATCCACCATGTTGCGCTGAATATGCACAACACATCTTCACTTAATAGCAACTTCAGATCACTTGAATAATTACCCACAATGTATGTTCTTGACCCATAGATCTCAAGTATGATAACCTCTTAAGTTCAATCTATCAGCAGTCGCAGCCAGTGCAAAATTTTGTTCCTTCAGATGCAAAAATAAAGAGAGACATAGGATCATGTTACTGACCTTGCAGCATTCCAGAGGGTGCGGAAACCTTAGGATCCATACATTTGGTTCGGAAAGCCTCAGCCAACATCTATCCTGTTCATGTAAACCCTGCTGTGGTAGGCATCCAATGCTTTCTTCTTACATGAAAACGCAGCATCAAGCTCCAAATTTTTAGTCTCGTACTTTTCGCGTATTTGGGCAAGCATCTCCTCGATCTCTTTCTCACACTCAGAACTCATTTGTTGCTTCTGTTTGAAAATAAAATGAAGTATTAGCAATAAGCAGGCTGCACTTCTAATAGATGTAGACTAGAATTTATCTGGCTAGAAGAAGCAAGAAGCAATGACTGATCAAGTTGAATGTCAGTGTCAGACTGTTCAGAGATGGGTGCAATACTAGAAGATGGTGACTCAGGCTGCTCTTCTATGGCCGGCATTTCAACATTAAGCTGACAGGTTTGCAAGCCATTTTCTGACTGTAATGTTGGAGATTCAACAGGAGATGAATTAACAATTTCCTTATCAGGGGCTGAAGGAGATGAAGGAAGTGGCTCAATGGGATCCGTTGACGGTGCTTCAGACTCACATCGAATACTGACTATGTCGTCACTCGAATGCAATTGAGGGACATCTGTACTTAAAGTTTCAAATAATGAACAGTCAGGAATTAAGTTTGCAGAAGCTGACAACTGCTGTGAGCCAATGGGGGATGCCAATGTTTCTACACCATTTGTTGCCTGCAATTGAAGCACATGCTCAGTTCAATCACCTCTTCATGAGAAGAAGACCACATCATAATAATTTAAGATTAAAATGCAAACAAATACCAATGTAAAAGATTTGAACGTTAAGTGGGAAACACAAATTCTAAGACATACTGTAGCATTCAAATTAGAGTTAAGCAAGGAGAGAGACAGACAAACTAAGTTTTTCAGTAGAAGTATCATATGATTGCTGTCTGACACTTAACAATTTATGTGATGCAAGGGATTCATTTTCCAACTGTTTTTATGAAGAGAATATATCTGTCAGGGACAGTTAATTGTATAACCCATATATATAGTCCTTAAAATCTTAAAACTACATTCAATTTACGATACGATTCCAAGGCAGCGGCCTAAAGCTTTTATACCATCTGAAAGAAGCCATTTGATGTTTAAGAGTTGGTTCCTAGGAAATACAAGGCAGCGGCCACACATCACCTCTACAGAAGCTCACTGATTTGAATATTTACAATCTTTAGCAGCAGCAAACAGACATTGATTAGATGGAGATTTATTTCTTGTTCATATGTCATTATAATCTTGGCTCAGAATGAAAATTGCCAAATGAGGGCACCGGAACAAAGAGATAAAAAACCCATAATAAATCAGCAAACAAAGTTAATGATTTTATGGTTTTATGATTTCCTGTCGAACTAATCATTTAACTTTACCTGTTCCAACTTTCAACCTCCTGAAGGTTTAAATCCAACTTCCAACACCATAAATACACAAAATCTGTTCTTGTCAACTTATTTTCTGTTCTACTCAAATCATTTCCTCTCAAAGTTAATGATCATTTCACTTCACAGTTCAGAACACATAATGTTGACTTTCAGCCGAAAACAATACAACCTAACTTAGGTCAAAAGTTCAACTAAAGATCAAGTTTGTAGTTGTGTCTGCTAACTACTAGGCTTTAGAAGCAAAACAAAGATTATTGCTCAAAATATTCATGAAAAAAATGGATACATACAGAGAAATTTAGGAGTTCACAAAGTTTATGCAACTCTTGTTTCAGCATAAGACAAAAGCCCTTCTGTGGATCATGTAGCTTATCGCTTTCCTTGAGCATATCACCAGAGTCCGATCAATAAATTCATGAAGAAGAACTCATGAAAAAGAAAAACTCAACTACATTGTTTCCCATCCAAAAATCAATAAATTATGTAAATCTAATAAAGAAGAACTCAGAGTCCGATAGACCAGAAATGGATGACTGCAAGTCTGAAGAAGCACCACATTTGTTTATGAGACTTGCACGCAATGGAAAAGAGTAATCTTAACCTTAAATGGACATCCATGAAGCATAAAATGCCCCCATGACAGAGTTCAAAAGGAAAACTATTGTTTCTCACGACATTATCTCCAGCATGTTTCATTATCACACTGACACCAGATGCTATTCAGAAGAAAACTTGTTCACACTTAAAAACACATTGTCAATGATCAATAATGAATTCTAAATTATACCTTCCGCAGAGAGATCATGAGATTGTGAAGGGCTCCAGCTGGATCAAGCCTTGAAGTTGAGCTAAGTGACATTAAATTTGAAAGTAGAGCAGCACAATACTGCTCTAGTAGCAAATTAGATAGACGAGCAGGAACCCAATATTCTGCAAACCTGTAATAATATGATCTTAGGAGACTTATATCTAGAACAAAAATATATTATTTACACATTTAAGACAAATTAATAATTAGCAAGCATGGGTTTACAACATATAATTTGAGTGTTGAATCTCCCAATCTACGAACTTGAAAAGAAACTGAGAACACATACAAGATTCCAAATTATTATACCTGTGTCTATTCAAAGATGAGATTAATCTCCCGGACAAGTAATTTTCTTTGTTCTTGCTACGAGAAATATATGTGGTATCAGAGCCAGGGACTTGAGACGAATCCCTCGCAGCATCGAGATGTTCCACGTCATCTGCATCTCTATAATGTACATTTAAAACATTCTCTAACTGATTCTCTGATGATATTCTTTTCGTGGAGCCAAGTTGAGCAGGACTAGCCTCGCATCCAGAAGTAGGAACTGCACGATCAAGATTGCGTTCGATGGGTTCGTCCTCATCCACCACAAACCCTTCCTTAAGTTGAATTTCTGGTGTTATCGATACTCAATAGAATTTTCATAATTCTTCCTTAACTTATTCTCACTTTGATTATCTACATTATGATGCTTTTCCTGAGTTTCTTGGTTACCAATGTCACAACTGTCACTTTGAGGTAGCTTTTCCAACAGCTTAGGATCCTCATCACTCCCTCCGTCCTCTAATACATGTCGTTTAAGGTTAATTTGAGTAGATTAAGATAAAGTTAATGCTAACAGTTGAATAAATTTAATGAGTGGGTGGTTGATGTTTTTTTTAAAACAATTCGTGCAAAAAGTAAATTTGGTAGATTATTACGGGTGAGGAATGAATTTTTTATTGATTATAATAATGAAGTGATTAATGTTTGACATTTTAAGGTAGTTGTAGATATTAAATATGCATCGAAAAGTGTTAAGTGACAAGTAATAGTGGACAAAAAAATTCAGTTAAGTAACATGTAAAAGAGGACAGAGGGAGTAGGTTTTAACAAATAAAAAATCAAATTCAGTTAAGTAACATGTAAAAGAGGACAGACGCAAAAAAAAAGTGCAATCTTATGCGAAATCGGGTGGCGAAAAGGAGTAGTGCATTCTGACAGATGAGGAAGTGGCTGGAGTGTTTACCTGAAGTGGAGAGGAGACGACCGGCGACGCGCCATGCGATTGAAAGAATGGCGTCGCATGCAAAAGTGGCGCAAATCGGTAAAGGTGGCTTTAGGTGGGATTTTTTGGGTGTTGGATAGAAAGTAAATAAATATTAGTGGCTTTAGTTTATAGAATTTGGAGTAGTTGTGAACACTTACATTACGAACATATTGCGGATGAATATTATCTTTATTCCTTTTGATTCCATATTTAGAAATTTTATCTATTTATTATTTATTTTATCTCATTCATCAATGTAGTCACGTAGATGCTAACCCAAATTAGTTTGCGCAATTATCTCAATTGAATGAATAGTCATTAATATTCTCTCTTGTTTTAAAATCCAGCGAAATTCAATGCTTTCTTCTCCTCCAAAAAATCAGATCTAGAAGCATCTAAGATCCGAGTGCAAATTACAAACCCCACCATCCAAGATCCGAGCACCTTCATCTCCGACACCATCGCGGCTGGACCTGTCTTCATCCCTGTCTAGCATAGTCAAGGCCATCCCGGTGATTCGACCGGACAACGGACCTCTCCTGCTATTCTCGCCTTTGGAAGGAGCGCATTGTTCGGATAAAACTCCTCTGCTTCTGTATTTGTCTAGGATGTGACTTCTTCGGACACCTTGTTTTGGTTTTCTTTGATATGGCTGATCATATGCTTTTGGTAGAAATTGATGGAGTCGGAATTGGTCTTGTCAAGCTGCAGTGTTTTTAATTTTGTGGTGCTTGTATATTCCGGTTTCCAATCGGACTTCTTTCACAGGTTGTTTTCTATTTTTTTTAGGGGAAAAACCCAAAAGGGGCCCTGAACTATCACTGCTTACCCAATTGCGGTCAGAACTATCATGATTTCCAAAAAGGGTGCAATGAAAAAAGAATTGGATATATTTTCTAAACTAAAATTTACCATTACATTCCAAACCTAATATTAGTATAAGACTTAGATTTGTGTGCGAAAATTACATCATTTGGTTATGAAAAGAAGTCGTTTTCTTTATGTGCGCAAAATGATATAATTTATTTTGATAACCAAATGAAGTAATTTTCGCACACAAATTTATGTCTTTTAATAATATTAGGTTAGAAACGTAATGGTAAATTTTAATTTAGAAAATGAGTCCAATTTTTTTTTCATTGCACCCTTTTTGAAAATCATGGTAGTTCTGACTGCAATTGGGTAAGTGGTGGTAGTTCAGGGCCCCTTTTGAGTTTTATCCCTTTTTTTACTAATGCGGTTCATAAGGTACTAATACTCAGATTCCCTTTTGTTATATTGGATACTTTAATAACTTATTTGAACAGTACATGGATACAGCTAGTGCCTGTCATTTTACATGACAACTTGAATTTTAATTTTGCTATAATTCAGAACCATTATCACTTCTTATGATTTTAACAGATGTAGTGAACTGATTTTTGGTCAGAGCACAAAATTGAATAAGACGATCAAGAACATCTGATTTATTTTTCAACAGATAAACCCAAGTACATCTAGTATGATCATCCAAAATAATAAGAAAATATCTAAAATCATCATATGTTGGGCATTTATAGGATCCCCATACATCACAATAAATTAGTTCAAAAGGACAAGTTGCAATAGTTTTGCTTGTAGAAAAAGATTTCCTAGTTTGGTTAGCCAATAGACAGATTTCACAACACATTTCTCATGAAGATGACTTAATATGAATCTGAGGTATATGAGGTAATTTTGAGATGGAAGTGTGACCTAATCTGTGATGCCACAGCTGGGATGTGTTGGTTACGTCCACTCAAAGTCCCATTTGTGAGATATTGATTTAATACGGTTTCGTCCGTCAGATTGCGGTTTCATCCACCTATACGATCTCGCAAGTGGAGGAGGATGTTGGTATATAAGGGATTGCATCCCACATCACTCATTGAACTCAAATACTAACCTATAAGTATAGATGGACTCTTCTACTCATTGTCAATTTGATATGAGTGTGGAACCAACTTACTAACATGGTATCAGAGTGGGTTTTAGCCGCACCCCTGGATAAACCGATCTAATGTGTTGGTTACGTCCGTACGAGGTCTCACTTGCTAGATATTGTTTAATACAGTTTCGTCAGATTGCGGTTTCGTCCGCTTATACGATCTCGTAAGTGAGGGGGTTGGTGCATATAAAGGATTGTATTCCACATCGTCCATTGAGCTTAAACACTAACCTATAAGTATAGTTGGACTTTTTCATTCATTGTCAATTGGTTTTGAGTGTGGAACCAACTTACTAACATGTTGTGAAGGTGTTTTACTCAGGGTTGCTATGTCTGGGTACGACGGATGGCTGTTGGTAGATGTCTGCGACAGACGGAAGTGCCTGTGGAGATGGTTTCGATGGCAATGACGAGGGCTCGGACGACGACTGCAGAGGTAGAATTTCTTCAGATTGAGTGTTGAAATTTTATGCATGGGTAGGATGACAGCCTATCGCGCCCTTTGAGGTGCTATTCCGTTACATGATAAGTTTGGAAGAATTGATGGTCACTGGATGTTTATGCCTTGCCAGTTGCCACATATACATTATCTGAATAGGATAAGTATGATATAATGACAACTCTTTCTATGATCTTAGATATTCATTTAGACAAAAAAATTCAAATTTTTCTGTTTACAAAACCACATATATCATTAAAGTAGGCATGTGAGATTCATTGAAGAGATTTTTCCATTCTAAAAGTTGTCTGCATCCTTGTTTGTTTCCGCAGTCAGACACTTCCACCAAACAATGAAGATGAAGATTGTGAGCATCGTGAGCCTAAAGTCAAGAATGAATAAGAAAAATGCACATCATGATACACCTACACTATCATCTTCTAACCTTAGAAACTTAGTCTAGAATTGCAAAGAGATCAACTTGGCAACAAGAATATGTTTGTGCCATTGAACAACAGATGTCACTCCCTATCATATATATATATATATATAAGGGAGGGATCCGTTGAGAACCTCCTTAAGTTGAGAATCATTGTAGATAATCATGTAACAATCATTATTTACATGAAACAACAATGTATTAATTATATGGTTTCCTTTTTTGAGTTAATTTATTATTTTTTATTAATTATATGAGATTCATTTTTTATTTATTATGACACAGATTTACTTGTCATTTTGAGATTTCATTTTGTATTTAATTTATCGAATTTTTTTTGTCTAGATTTTTTTTCTAATTTACAGATTTTTGAGGAATATGAATAGTGAACATGAGGTTCACTGCTTAAATCACTATTCAATATGACCACCACTTAGGTTCACTGTTGCAATATGTTCAACACGTGGAGGTTCACTGTTCAAAACAATTATAAAAATATAAAAAAATATAGTCCGAAAAATGTTCACTATTCATATTCCTAAAAAATCTGTAAATTAGACAAAAAATCTAGACAAAAAAATCCGCTAAACTAAATACAAAATAAAATTTCAAAATTGCAAGTAAATCTTTTTCATAATAAATAAAAAATGAATCTCATATAATTAATAAAGAATAATAAATAAACTCAAAAAAGGAAACCATATAATTAATACATTGTTGTTTCATGTAAATAATGATTGGTCCACGTTTGTCCACAACGGTTCTCAACGTAAGGAGATTCTCAACTGATCCACCATATATATATATATATATATAGAAGTCTGTCCTTTATAAAAAAAAATTATCTTAGCACAAATGCTTTGCATTGCAAGTACCTTCTTTAACTAAGTCCAAGTTACACATACAAGCCAGTAAAGATTCTAGTTGTTTTTTATTAATAAAATATTATATAGGTACACATCCAATTAACAGGGTTTGAACTCTGATTGTGGGGGATTGTAAGAAATCATCACTCGTCCTATTTACCACCAGACCGCATCCCTGGTGGCAGTAAAGATCTTGATTGTAACGGAGCTATGGAGAATGAGATTGCAGCCATAGAGGTCAATGATAGGACCATAACCGGTCTACCATGAAAGAAAACTCTTGTAGTATGCAAATAAATAAACGAAGTAAAGTATAATTCAGATGAAAGTATAGAAAAGTATAAGGGGAAAAATGATAGCAAAGGATTTCACACAAACAAGACGAACTTGACTACTCATGACCCTTTGACCTAATGGTTAGAATTGTGCTTGCTATGGCAACTACAAGAAGTTGGTTCTTTTACTAACTAAATGTGAATAATGCATTCTTTATCAACTGTTGGGTTTACTTTTACAAATTGATAAAATCAATTGAAGTTCAAAACGTCTTAGATTTTGACACTTTCTAAGCATTTGAGCGACTTTCATGGTGGTCTTGTCTTAATGATAAGCCGTGCCCTATTTACTGCAAAATGATGGCGGTTGTGTTTCATAACGCTCTCTTTTAAAATCATAAGCGCCTTAGAAATATTTGATAACAAAACTATAATATTTGTTTGGTAAAAAATATTAAAAAGTAACTCCTTCATTATCAAAACATCTCCATTCTCCCTTCACTTCTTCCACCATTATTTTCCAACACCCTAAACTCAAACTCTCATGACTATCTAATTCTCCCTTCACTTCTTCCACCACTATTTTCCAACATCCTAAACTCAAACTCTCATGACTATCTAATTCACCAGTTTCTTCTTAACTCTGGTAAATTATTTCGGATCGGTTCATATTAATTGTATCTCCAATATGACTTAAAAATTTATATTTTTTAAGTTTTGATTCAACAATCAAATGTAAACTGTATCTCAACTATTGATGTGGGATACTTTGTCAATGAATTCGATCTAACAATCTCACCCCCATCCCCCCACTTGGTGAAATGGCACATACCTCCCTCAATCAGTACTTCGTTATGGCTCTTTGTAGCATGCGTATCTTCGTAGGTGCGCTCTCTACATCTCCCCCTCTCTGAGGTTCAACCCATGTCCTCTGATTTAGTCTAGTCTCTCTGATCTAACTGGCGATCAAGTCATCGCGTTCTGCGGTTTCCTTATACACGGGGTGGCTCAACTCCTGCTCTTGACATTTAATACGTGTCTCACATCTTGTATACTGGTTCCGGATTGAACCGTCGGTTCTAATACCATGATGAATTTTTTTTGAATCGGATCTTATTGAATTGTATCTATGACTCAAAAATCTAAATTTTTAAGTCATTGTTCAACCAATTCAATATAATACGTTTCTCGTATTTCCAACAATTATCCGATGTAGAATATTTAGTCAAGTGAATTCGATTCAAAAGACTCTTCTCTGGTGCTAACATCAGTCATAGTATAGGTCTGTCTCAATGCAAATCAGCATTTCACAGGTGTCTCAAACTTGCCTAAATTCGGACCACAAGAGACCCGAAGTCTCATCCAGGAGCCAAACCTGTAAACATGTCATTGGATTCCAATTCCGACAATGGTTGGTTGACATCATTTGGATCATGCTGCAACAGGCTCCTCCATTAGTTTTCATAATGCTTTGACTTAATGTCTCTCACTACCACACACAAACAAGACACATATTTCCACAATCAAATTCGTGGATAATTCCTATTTCTAGTGCCAATGAAACAATAATGACAATGGACCACACTTTGTCGAAAGTATTTTTTTGATTCAAACTTTTTGTGACAATGAACCAAGAATGATACCCTCAAAATATAGGGGAATTTTTTTTTTCATTATGTTTATTTACTTTATTTTAATGGTGTAGAATTGTCTCCAAAAGGAAAAAAAATATGATACACTGTGGAGATTCTTTCATGTAGAAACAAATTTATAGTGAGTTCGCAAATTATTAAAAAATTATTAATCAAATTGGTTTAGAATTATATAAAAATAAAGATTAGCGGATATAAGGTGTTACCTTATATAAATTATGTAAGAGGTCACAAAACAACATCATGTTACTTCTTTTGTCCGTTTTAAGAATGTTTACAGCATAGTGTTAAACATCCTTAAATCTTAAAATTCTAAAGAAATAAAATCCTGAAATCTGAAAATTTTTAATATCAAGTGTCCAGAAAACCCTAAAAATTCTAAACTTATAAAACCTAAAAATCTTAAAAACTCTAAAACTTTATAACTCTAACACTCTAAAACACTAAAATCCTAAACCCATAAAACGAAAAAGAAAAAGTGGCAAAATCATTTTTTTTCGGATCCCTTATCTGACTGATATGATATGTCACCTCCATATTTTTTCTCTAAAAATAAAGTACAAGATATTATGTGTTAGGAAATAAATTATGTATGATATAAAAAAATTGACCAACTTACTTTTTAAGTTCTGGCAAAGAATTATTCCTTTTCCAAGTCATCTGACATCAAATGAATCACTAAACATGAGTGTGATTCTTGTTGGAGTACGTACCGCAAATTGTACTGTAGGAGCGTGAAAGTTGATTCATAGACAAATTGTATGTCATATTACCTCAACTATGTATTTGAAGTTTGAATTTAAACTTTACGTCATAATGCCTTAACAAATTGATGAACCCTTGAACTTGAACTTTGAATTTGGAATTTGAACTTTAGGGTGTATTCGTAAATGTGTTATGTTGACTAACTTTTGAATTTGAAGTTTGAACTTTATACTTTGAACCTCAAACTTTGAATCTGAAACTTAGAGTTTCGAATATTTTGTATTATGAACTCTAAACCAATACTTTTGAGCTAATGAATTTTGAATTCTGAACTTTGGGTATGTAAACTTTAAGCTTTGATTCTGAGATTAAAATATGAATTTTCAAAGTGCAATGTTCATAGTGTTCGAAGTATAAAGTTCAAAGTCTATTGTTTAAAAAAAAAAAGCAAAATGTAATGTACCAACTTCAAGTTCAATATTACAAATACAAAGTTCAGAGTCCAGTGTTTGAACTTTATCAATTTTCAAATTCATAGTTTCACAGTTCATTAATCAATATAAATCATACATTCGTAGTAGTGCAAATGTTGAAGTTCAAAGTACAAATTATAAAGTGCAACGTTCAAATTTAAGGTGCAAAGTTGAAAATGCAAAGTTCATAATTAAAAGTTCAAAGTCAAAATTCACTGATCAAATTTTAAAATTCAAATTTAAGGTGTAAACTCAAAGTTCAAAGTTCTGATTTAAGTGAGTTCGGGTTCGATTCACATTTTGAAATCTCATATAAGTACAAAGTTCAAAGTTCAAATTCAAGTTGCAAAGATCTACGTAAATAATTCAAAGTTTGAGCTCAAAAGTTTAAAATACTTTGAGCTTAAAATTCAAAGTTATAATGTAAAGTTTATGATTCGAGGTTCAAAGTTCAATTTCAAGGTGCAAAGCTCAAAGTTTCATGCTCAAGAAAAAAGAAGTTTGAAGGTAAAAGTTTAAAGTTCGATTAAATTTTGTAGTTCATGATTCAAAGTCAAGGTGCAAAATTCAAGGTACATAGTTCTTATTTAAGTGTTCAAAGTACAAGTTCGAGTTCAAAATTGTCATTGGTCGCCGGAACACATAATCGACTTCTGTATTGAAGGTCTCCATCAGCATTAATAGTGAAGTCTGCATGATTTCCCTCTCGAACCTCAGTCGCCAACTTATTCATCTCAGGGTCACTATCTTAAGCCTCTCTAATCCGACTAGCTAAGGTAGGAATAGCTCGGTTGAGGTGAGTGGCTAATTTTCACGTACTTCATATTATGCTATAGTACAATAGTATGTTATGTTAGGCAAAAGATGTGCATGCCTATATGATAAAAAGTGAATTGATTTATTAAGCATTCATTCAATGTGCAAACACGCTACATCATGTATGTGATGTTCTGCATACGCAAAAAAATAACACGTTCTGTTATATAAATGATTTTATGATCCGGATCGACAATGACGACTGTCTAGCCAAAAAGGCTCTCCGTCGCACATGTCTGTGCATCACGCATACACACTTGCATTGACATATGTCATTGATGTGATATAAGAAATAATTGTTCAAAGATAAAATAATAAATGACCCCCTACGTACATAATAAAAGTACGAAAGGTGAGCGAGCTGTACATGACGAATAAAATATTATTCAATATTAATTAAAATAAAGAACCCCCAGCTCACCAAGTATGTAGCGAGTTGTTTACTTACAGAGTCTTTTGAATCACCCTAATATTTGAATTGTCTTTTCATATAAATAGTCGGTCAGTAGCGGGGTGTTTGGGTTAGCAACGAACGAACTTTTTGGTACGTTGTCATCCAGTTTTCAGTCAGTTTACTTCAGTCAACAGTTATTTACTTCTTTTATTTTATTTACTTTGTCATCTCATTAGTAGTCGCTCCGATGTATTTGAACAAGATTTTGAGTTGACTTTGAGTAATTTGAATTTGTTATTTTATTTAGCTAGTATTTTGAACATTTGACTTTGAATTTTCTTCGTCGCGGCTTGTTTGACTAAAAGCCAAAAAAAATGTCAAACGCCATCGTGATCTTTAATTTTTTGGTCGTGACAACATTTAAATTTTTAAGTTTGAAATTGAAAGTCCAACTTTCACGCTTATAATGTAGTGTAGTGAATTTAGCGCCTCCTACTTGTTCTCAAGGTTCAATTCACTATCAAGGTACAAATTATAATGCTCAAAATTTAAATTTAAAGTTCAAAATCAAATTTCAAACTTCAAAGTACAAACTTCAAAATTTTTTGCTGAACTTTAACAATGTCCAGAAAAAAAACCCCAATATTTCATGTTGGAGACAATGCCCGAATAAGAATTTTAAGACGACAATGTCCAAACTCATAACTTCAGCAATGCCCAACAACAATATGGGAACATTTTAAATGAGTTATACCAGAGGATGATAGAAAATTTTATATACAGATAACAATTCATCCAAATAAGTTGAAGATTGAATACAAGTGGATCACTGTTCTAGCCAGCAAAGAACCATTGTCTGACAACCAACCAGTGGATAGTAGAAGAAATCAAAAGAATAAATTAATTTTTGGACAAGATCCATCATTTTTGTGTTTTACCATTTTGAAAAAGATGGGTGTGACCATTTAGTGGAAGAACCTGATCTCAACAGTAGTGTCACGAAAGATGCACAAAGATACTGTCTGCTCGCTCTCCATCTTCAACGCATCAGTCTCATAAATGGACCACTCCACTCTTCACCTTGTTCACACCCCTTCGAGCCATACATCTCCAGTACATTTCGGTACCACAAACTTGTGATAGCAGCACCAAACGTGATTCTGATCATCAAGAAGATGAAGATTTCAGGAGCTCTTTTCGGCTTGGTGATGGCAGCCATGTTGCTGACCACCTGTTTGGCTACTTCCAGAATGGGACTCATTGACGAGGTGCGTCGGGGCATCCAAGAGGATCAGAACGCCGCGGGCTATTACAGTGGAGCTGGAGCTTCTGGGCATGGCCATGGTAGCTCTTCTTCAGTGAACAACCACCACTACATACCACGGCAGGATTTCAATAACTATTCAAGCAGCGGAGGACCTAAAGGAGCAGGTGGTGGCGACAACAACGGTGATGGAGGCAGCGGCCAAACCACTGACTAGATCACTTTACGCAGGCACATAGATGCATGCGATTGAATAACTAATCAAGTGTGGTAGTTTGTATTCTCGTTTTGTTTGATAAAGTATAAACACTTTTGTTCAAGCAACAGCTGAACTTTCTATATCTTCAAACTGAACCGCAACCTGCAAAAAATACTTTCTTTCCCAAATCTTAATAAATTATGCAGGTGCAGTTAAAATAAGGTAATCACCGAAAGGAGAAACAGGGAAGGTGTCTTTTTCTCCAACTTTATTTTTGTGCTTGAACGCGCTTCCTGGTGTCATCTCCCCTGGCAAGTTAGAAACTCAACACCTGACTACGAGGGCATTCTTGGGACTATGATTTTTTGGGTATGGGTGAATCGCTGCGAGTTCCTTCACTTGTTGCAAAACTGCCTGTGGTACTTGTTGATGTGCTACTCTCCGTCCCTGATGGTGATGAGAAATGACAGAGAAGGTGCCATTTTTAAACTTATCGATAAGGAGAAATCAGGAAGACAACAAGTAACCCTGTCAAACAAACCTCGTTCTTGCTATGCAACTGCGCCGTGCAAGCCTTGAGGAGGTTTCTCCACTTGTCCTGAATTTGCAGAGATTAAAGAACAGTCAACTTAGGCTAAGTCAAAGGTTTGATTAATTTTAGTTTTAAGTTTCATGGGATACCTTAAGGTCAACAGATGTGCGACGAGTTGTAGGTGGAAATAAGCCTCTCTTTATATCTGTCCACCTACCAACTCCATATTTGGCTACGCCTTCAATCAATATAGTAATTTCATAATCAGACCAATACCTGTTATGTTTTCTCCCAGACTTATCACTTGTCACCTCTCCAAGATCATTATCATCTGATCTTTCATCTTGCGATGGGGCTAAACTAAGCTCTGTATTAGTGTTTACTTCTGAAATTTTGGCAATTGCTTTGCTGTGGTCCTCTGGATCACATGGTCCTGCAAACATGAATTGCAAATTCCGTTCGAATATAACATCTGGAGAAGGATGTAGAAAAGTAGCTTCTGTATATTCTTTGCTTTTCCATAAGGATCAAGACAAGCCTTCATATAAGTGACCAATCCAGCAAGGCAGTAATTTGTTTTCACAAGCCGGTCCTGAAGGACAGTCCCAAGCTTATGAATACTCCCTGACAGAAGTAATGTCTATATTAAAATCTGTTCCATTGCGCTGGAATCTTACCGAGGGCACAAACGCCTTCTTTCTGGAGCACTCCTTCAACACTAAAGGCCCAAATGGAACCTGAATGGCTTCTGTCATATACTCACTATAGCGCAAAGTTTTTTTCTCCCTGACATTCCGGTTTATGCAATCCTGGTATCGTGATTTCAAGCATGTAGACTTCTTTTTTGAATTTTTAGAAAGACTTCCAGTCCTTTTATTAGTATGGACAGAGTGATACTTTGAGTACTCATCAATGTACCACTTGCGTGATCTCTTCTCAGTAAAAAATGCATCATTATCTCTATGATGTGGGCTACCATTGTTTACTATAGAAGAGAATGTTACTACTGAATCACATATCAGATGCCCATTTCCATGTGATACAACTTCTGGTTTAGTTTTATTATGCGATCGGATTGCAGAAGAGTGCCAGCCTCTTACACTTTCAGTAGCTGGATTCCGACATGTGTTCATTGATTTGTCCACCATATCAGTTGCAGCAATGCAATAATTTCCTCTTGAAGCTGAAATGAAGTGGGAAAAAATTGAGCCATTATTCAATTTCTCATCGTTTGGTTTGTCAGAAAAAAAGTCGGCATTTCAGCCGCAGCATATAAGCAACTAACGTCTCCCATCCAAAACATATCCTTCAAAATCCCATAGGGCTCTTCGATTGTCATCATATCAAGCATAGTAAACTGGTGACTTGGTGATTCAACATGTGGAAATTCTGTAATGGATAAGTCCAAGTCCAACATACCATCACATTGTTTTCCATCGACACTTACGAGCTCACTCGTGTGGTTAATAAGGAGCCTCTTGGATGAATCAAAATCTAAAATCGGAAGTTCACCCACAAACTTGAGATCTACAAGACAAATACATGAGACATGCTAAAAACATAGGCCGTCAAAGTAAAAAAGCCAACTTTACCAAATCAATAATCTTCATATATGCTAGGAAGATTGTTCATTTCTTGGAGAATTCCCTCATCAGTGCCCTGCACTTGTCCGTAGTTAACCTCCAAAAAAAAGTGATAAATATATCATTTACAAATGAGGATCAAATGAACATTAAGAAATAAAAGTCTTAAACAGTTATCATATCCCCTAAATATATAACTTTAGGATCGACGTAGTAGGTTCAAGATGGAACTCTACCAGTGCTATCCATCAGTTGGCAGTGTAAAGTTAATAAAAAAAATTCAAACCAATTTCAAATTGTAGGAAAAAATCATACTTCCTGATGCTGGTCCTCTTGTCTCCAGGTAGGATTGGAGGTTTTTATTCCTAAAGCAACAGAAACAAACTTTAATGGAATTAAGAAGCATTGGAGAAAGTAAATTGATAGATTTGTAATTTGTCAAAATCTAGGGAACTAATACAGCCGAGGAGTCACACCAAGACCACATCATTACCATTATTTATTTTCTTGAGGTCTTGCCTGTCTTTAGTTACAAAGCACTTCGGCAAATTGGCCGAGCTTACTCCTAAGAAGGGTTCGACCAAACCGTCATTACAATTGGGTTCCGCCAATAAAAAGTCCATCCCCATCAATTCATCCTCAAGGGTGGGAAAGAAGGTGTTATACTCCCTGAACTGGGAACAAACACATTAGCACAAGCCTGGAACGCCAGAAAAATATTGCCACGTATCCATAAGCCATGACAATACCCCAGCGCAGTAAATATTTTAGACTTTTGAGAGTCACTGCATTGATTTCCGAAAGGAGGCTAAATGCCCACAAATCTCATCAATAAAGATAATCATATGCACAAATTTACAGTCGCTTTCAAAATGAACAAAACCCAAATTTAATTAAAACAGAATGCCCATTACCTCCAATAGCTCATAGGTATATCTCTTGTCTCTCTCATTAGTTCTGTAAGATATATCCTTTGGCACATCAACCATCTCTCCGAACCAAAAGATCTTTTAGTTCCCTACTTCAGCAAATGTTCATGAGATGAAATCAAGAGACATCCCAACAATCGACCACTTGGAATACTCCTAGAACTACGCACAAACAAATTACATCTGGTATTCACAAATGCTCTATGATTTAACTGAAAGTTATGCTGTCATCACAAATCCACAGCACACTTAAATAAATCATGTCACAGGCACATGCTCAAACTATTCGATACTATGCATGACCGTTCAAAAACATCACAAATCCTAAGTCTCATCAGCCACAGTGATCCATTCCACAAACCAAATAAAAATTTCCCACACAACATTTGCTTAAGAGTAAACACTAGTTAGCTAATTATCTTTCATATCACATCAGATACATCAACTTCAACCCATCGCAATCCATTCAATACAACATTCCATTTCTGAAGTCCACACATGTGTACCACTTCCACCTCTAATCAAACCATTACAACACAACTCACATATCCACAATAGACCCACAGACACAGTAAAAAAACCACCAGAACATGCTCTAAAGTACCAACGGTCATAGGCGGACCAACTGGGGCGGCCTGAATAATCACTACCTTCTCTTCTTCCCCCAACTTCGCAATTACTGACTTTCATACACTCATTAAAAAATTCATACAGTGATGTTTTTACTATCTCACTCAATTCAATGGCTTCAATTTGCATATTCCTATGCTTATAAATCTCTTGAAAGGTCCACTGTAGATATTGTAATTTATAACGAGGATCCAGAACAACCGCAATGTAAATAAGCATGTTCATCTTCTTAATATTACCCCAATACTTGTCATATTTCTGTCTCATCCTAACGGCCACAGAAGTCATTTCAATGTCATCATCATGCTGCCACTCTTCTAAAAGATATAATATGCCACTAATCTCAGTAAAAAAGGTGTTAGAAGCGACATATTTTGATCTGGATACACGAACTGTAAGAGTGTAAAAACGCTTTAGAAAGCAAATAAATCTTCTAGCATATTCCCAGTCTATTTTAGTGGGAACACCAGATGTATCATCCCCAATAATCAAATCCTCATCAGAATGAGCAGTTAAATCATCAAAATCATTATCACTAACTGCCTTGTTCTTTACCTTAGAAGCAAGCTCAATGCCATAAAATGGATCAATTACCTCAAGCCTATCAAATGCACTCTCAAATTTTACAGCAGCATCCAACATCAAATACATCGAATTCCATCTAGTACGAACATCCAAACAAACAGAACTCTTACTTTCAATCTTTTCAATGGCAACACGTTTCTTAAATTTTTCCCATCTTGAAGGAGATTGCCTTACATATCTAACTGCAATTCTTATGACATATTTGCTCATTTTGACAAAGATAAGATCTTAAGATTTAATTTTATCCTTTTGAATTTTTTAAGGTTGAACTTAAGACACTTGATAGACAGTTAAATAACTACATTATTGATATGCGATGCCAATATGATGAATTTTTGGATTTGAATGGAATTAGTGAAGTTACTCATATGCTTGTCATGACACAAAAGGACATCATGTATAAGTGGATGTATGTACGAGTGAAATTGTAATCGATCTTACCGTTTGCAACGACAGCTGTTGAAAGAGCATTCTTCGAGATGAATATTATAAAAAATTGGTTGTGCAATAGCATTTGAGATTAATGGATGAATGATTATTTACTTACCTTCATAGAAAATAATATTTTTTAAGTTTTCTAGGGAGACTATTTATAATCCATTAAAATTATTGTGTACTAACATACTCCCTCTGTCCTCTTTTACATGTCACTTAACCGAATTTTTTTGTCCACTTTTACTTGTCACTTACCAATTTTCAATGCGTATTTAATATCAACAACTACCTTAATCACTTCATTATCATAATCAATAAAGAATACATTCCTCACCAATAATCATCTACCAATTTTACTTTTTGCACGAACTTTTTCAAAAAATTGTTAACCACCTACCTATTAAATTTGTTCAACCGCTAGCATTAACTTCACTTTAATCTACTCAAATTAACCGTAAACGACATGTTAGAGGACGGAGGGAGTTACTCTTAATAATTTTTATTTTGACCTACTCATTTACTTTTTAAAATCCATCACTGAAAACAGCAAACCCGAATCCAAAAAGGCCCTGGGACGAGGATTATGCAGTGATTGGATAGATGGATGGGGCCGGGTGGTGCTAAATGACCAGATAATCTGTCCGTAAGAATTCGGATTCCAGCTCCACACTTGTGATTAAGCGCGTTTGTATTTTTTATTTATATTTATGCTACATCTGAGTTAATTGCAAAACCACCCCTTATCGCTCATTCCCTATCAAATCAACAACCCCGGCTGGTTTTTTTTCGAGACTACCCTTTTCGCTACTCGTTATAGCGCAAATGCCTATTGTTTTCGCTGAACTGAACAGTGCAAATAACACCGTGTCTGTTAAGATGAGTCACCTGCTGACATGGATGCCATGGCGAAAATCATAAACATTTTCGCTGAACCCAGTCGCGAAAAGGCCCAACACATTTCGCTCTACTGAAGAGCGAAATTCCCTTGCATATTTCGCTCTTCGGAAGCGCGAAATATCCTTCCTGAAAACGGCAGACGCCGCCCCCGGCTGAGTTGATTCGCGTGGAAGCTCTCTCTTCTCCAAATCGACCCCCCGCCTACAACCCACCGCATACGGCGTTCTCGGATTCGGACAGAGCTGCGGTCGCCGTCCGGGCTGGTGTGGAGCGCTGAAGACAGTCCTCTTGGGTATTTCGGTAGGTTGTGTTAAAGGTTTTTGCATTTAGGGATTAGCCAAATTGAGGGTGGTGTTAGGGTTTTGGATTTCGGGGTTATGTAATGCGAAATTGTTTACATTTACGTTGAGGTTGAATGTTGTACACGTAGGATGCTGTTATTTTAGTTACAGATTTTTGCAGTTAGGGATTTGCCAAATTGGGGGTGGTTTTAGGGTTTCGGATTTCGGGGTTAGGCTGTGCGAATTGTGTACGTTTACATTGAGGTTGAAGGTTGTAGACGTAGGATGCTGCTATATAGCCTAGGTATGAATTGCATTTGACTAATTGTTTGAAGTGTGTTTCCTAATAGAGCCACCTCGTTCCTTTTTATCCATAGAAATGACGACACGAGTAAATGTTTTTGATGGCGCTGAAATGTCAACATTAGAGACAATTGATATGGGAATTGTTGATGAGTACACTAGCGAGCAACTAGATTTGTTAGAAGAAGAAAATGAGGAAGCGGAAAACCTAGCTAGAGAATTGTTTTCAGACAACGGAGAGGATGAGTTTGATAACCTTGTTGTCGACGAGTGTGGAAATATTGTTGAACCAACAGATAATGTCGATGTTGCGGAGAGTTCGCAAGCCAGGGAAGATGCAATGGATTATGAATGGGGCAATTATTCAAACGAGAACGATGCATTTGTGGCTGAAAGGATCACGCGGAGAATCATTCAGCCGACCCACTTCCATATGAATGCCTATCAGCCGACCGCTGGTGAACGAACTACTTTGGTAAGTGATTTGTAGCTTATTTATTTTACTTACTACGCTTGCTGTGCCTTGTTCATTTATACTGTACTGTCTTT
>NQLW01000008.1:3759460-3785092 GCA_002312845.1 Kalanchoe fedtschenkoi
AGATAAACTGTTTCTGTAGTGGCAGCTGGTCTCAAGTTTTTGGTCCAGGACAGGCGGAGGGTGCAGTGGAGGTAGTCGATGACGATGAATGGAGGACGATGTGAACTGGGGCTGGTGAAGACGGGCGGAGCAAGATGCACAAGTAGCGGAGATCGGCTGAAAAGAAATCAGAAAAAGAGAAAAAAAGAAACTACACTTATAATCTGATTTCCCAATTTGCGGACACATTTCGATAAGCTTTCGGTCACAAGTAATTTTTTTATTACATTACAAATATAAATATGAAATCGCCCAAATGTCCTCGAAATGTGGCCTCAAAACTCTGTTTATGTTTTTGTGAAATAATAAATATTTATATAATAATAGCATAAAAATTTTTTTGGCCGAACTTACCCACAAAATTGCCGTATCAAGGTGATAACTTGTTGTCATTTTGGCAAATTCCGGTCCAATTTATATATATATTCCTAATTTAACATAAATTCTCTTTCTCTTTTTTATCGAAAGATGGCCATAATCTTGCCCGCTAATAGTCTTGAAATTTTACTGCCAATTTCAGGAAGTTGTATCATGCCAAAAATAAACCCTATAAATTTTTATAGTATCTACTTTCTATCTCTCAAATCTGATAACATTTTGTTGGAAATTTGCTGTATCGGGTGATCCTCCTCTTTGAGCATATAATGTGCTTCTCTAAAGACCCTTTTTGCAACTGCCGGTTCCGTAAATTCCGAACCTTTGGAGGCTGCTGGAGCCTCAGCGAGACTCTAGAAGGTGAAAGTGGCTGCTTTTGCCGAGGCCCATTTCTCCACAGACGACCCTCTTAGTAGTTACAGTTGCACTCCCCTTGCTTGACGCATCCCAGCTGTTCGCATCTGACGAAGAGTTGTTGTCGTCATTCTGCAGCAGCTGCAGCCGCCTGCTTCTTGATTTTAGTTTTCTGCTCATTTCTTGCTCGAGTGTCAATTCAGCTTGGAGTTTGCCTATTTGCCGCTCAAGACGCGTTATCTCCTCGTTCATCTCGCCCAGTTCCGTCATCAGTGTCTTCACCTTCACAAAACAAGCATTTCAAATTGATGCACAAAGATTCAACATTCACAATGTCATTTATACCTTCGGTGAGACAAAGCTCGAAATGGAGATGGCAGAGCACGCATCTTGCTTATGCGCACGGTCGAGCACCTCATGCGTTTCTTGCTCATTACTCAACCTCTTCCCAAGCATGGCGACCTAAGGACAAAACGCCCAAGCTCAAAACACGGCCCTGAAATCAAATCGACAGGTCCCAAGTTTTGTACTACTGTTTCAAGACTGAGAGTTGAAGTAACGTAGTGTTCCAGAGTTGAATTTGGGAAGGTAAGGAGAGGATTTGAGGGATTCCGATGCGATCTGGGTATCGCACCAAGGTAGAATTGGGAGATGGAGAGACTTAAGATGAGTGATGAGAAGATTGAGAAGAGATTCGAGGGTTTGAGGGGAAGGGAAGAGTAGTTTGAGCTCGGGGAAGGGAAGAACGATGGGAGGAAGAGAGGTAGTTGGGGTTTAATTGCTTCTTGATTTTATTCATCGATGCCTGCACTCACTTTTGTTGAGTGAGTATGAAAATACAATATTCAAATGATATGTCTAAGTTTCCCTACGTTACATAAGCTCCCCTTAAGTTGATAACCTTCCACATTCATTCCCTAACATTGCATCCTCCTTCGGAGAACCTTGTCCTCAAGGTTCGGTTAAATACTGCAATTTCAGGTGGTCTCGGTGAAGAAAAAACTGCAAACTGTCCCTTTCTCATATTACTTGAACCCTGCCCCTTTCGAATCTGAGTGACTGGGATGTCTGTGTAATTCAGTCCGGCGATTGGAGCGGCAGCTGCATCCTTGGTCTTCGGTGTCGCTGCGACAGCTTCCTTTCCTCTTGAAGCCAAGTACTCCTCCACATCAGCTTTCACGATGCATCCCTCGGGACCCGTCCCCTTTATGCTTGAAATAGGTTCATTGTTCTCCTCGGCCAACTTTCTTGCGAGAGGACTCGCGAAAACACGATCTCCGGAGGAAGGAGCCGGACTAGGTGTTGGAGCTTTCGCAGGGCTCGGACTTTTCAATTCCTTAGTCTCTTCCTTCTCGGGTGGGGCAGGAGCGGAGGGTTGCGCAGCGGGTGGGGCTGCAGCCGCATCAGATTTTTTAGGCGTGTAGTCCTTAAACTTCTCAACGTCATCCTCATCTTCGACAGTGATAGCAATGACCTCTCCGACTTTGATCTCCTTCGAGCCATCTCTGTAAATTATCTTGATAAGATAGCCTTCTTCCATGCACTCCAACTCAACAGTGGTTTTATCCGTTTCAATTACACTGAGAACGTCACCGGAAGAGATTTTGTCGCCTTTTTTCTTCAGCCAACTTGCAATGTTACCCTCAGTCATAGTAGGTGAAAGTGAGGGCATTCCGATCTCCTGATGAGGCGGGAGATCTGCACCGGATGAAAAGCCTCTAGTCGGGTGCACTCGTGAACTTCCACTGAGCACATTCATCGGAGCTCCCATTATTGAGATTCTTCGGTTGAGAATTTTGGCAGAAGATACCTCCGTGCCGAAGCCTGAGGCTCCACAGTTGCGTGCACTGAAGGCACTGGGAGCTTTAAGCACCTTGTGCTTTTGGGTCCTGAGTATATCATCTCCGCTCTGGACCGCATCTCTGGTGAAACAGCGCACTAGCAGCGCCCGCTCACGCCACAACAAATGTGGAACGCTAGCTAGCTTGACAATAGCAGTAGAAGGCGTGACAGGAAGTCCCTCAAATTTTTCTTCAACAACCGTGGATACATCATCTGATCCGATTACACCAGCCTCAAACTGAACCTCCAGACCATCGACAAGTGAAATAAGAATAAAACTGCAGCTAGAGTCTTCTTTAACACAATTTGCAACTTCCTCAACAGCCCACTTACTAGATCCAATAACAGTCCTCAACACATCATCTTTGTCAAACAAGAACTCAACAATTTGATAAGCAGAGTTGTCGAAGAGTTGCAACTTAAAAATTGAACTGAAGGGTACTCCCAAAACCATATTTGCAACACATAATGTAACTTCAGGTGGTAATGGGGGAGGTTTTCCCACCCAAACCCTCATGCGTTGGACACATAGTTTGCATAAAGGGCTCTGATGTTCCCTTAAATGCCGGAAATTGACTGGATAAGGGTGATACTTCATTGTGACATTTCCACAAACAGTTGGCATGCAGTAATTTTCTAGGGGTTTCAAACCATGAACAAGAGGCATCATATACATGTCTTCATACTCAGCAACCAAAGGAATCAAGGTAGAGTTGTTCAATGGATTACCTTGAACATCTGATTTCGTCCTTATAACCTTGACATCATCTAATGGAATTTGCAAATTAGTGAATACAGAGCCGACATCCTCAATGATTTGAAGTTCATCTCCGCTATCAATATTGTCTTGAACTGTTTTCACCTCTGTCTTATCATTACCTTCCACAGCAGCTTCCACGATAGCTTTAGGAACACAGTCGAGTACTGACTTGGGAGTGTTCACCGATGGCCATGGTGGAAACATCAGTGTCTTACGCTCAAGCTCGTTTCGTCGTATGCAACCTCGTAAGAGTTCCGCGAGATCATTGAGGTCTTTCCGAATTTGCAAATCAGTGAATACAGAGCCAACATCCTCAATGATTTGAAGTTCATCTCCGCTATCAATATTGTCTTGAACCGTTTTCACTTCTGTCTCATCATTACCTTCCACAGCAGCTTCCACGATAGCTTTAGGAACACAGTCGAGTACTGACTTGGGAGTGTTCACCGATGGCCATGGTGGAAACATCGGTGTCTTACGCTCAAGCTCGTTTCGTCGTATGCAACCTCGTAAGAGTTCTGCGAGATCGTTGAGGTCTTTCCGAATTTCCGTATATGGATCCATGATTCAACTCTCAATGAAAAAGCACCAATTGATGCGATCTGGGTATCGCACCAAGGTAGAAATGGGAGATGGAGAGACTTAAGATGAGTGATGAGAAGATTGAGAAGAGATTCGAGGGTTTGAGGGGAAGGGAAGAGTAGTTTGAGCTCGGGGAAGGGAAGAACGACGGGAGGAAGAGAGGTAGTTAGGGTTTAATTGCTTCTTGATTTTATTCATCGATGCCTGCACTCACTTTTGTTGAGTGAGTATGAAAATACAATATTCAAATGATATGCCTAAGTTTCCCTAAGTTACATAAGCTCCCCTTAAGTTGATAACCTTCCACATTCATTCCCTAACAGATTCACTAAAAAAAACTTGTTCCCGAATTTTTTTAGGATGGAAAGAGAAGGACTTGGAGGGAGTGGTGGAATCATTCTAAAAATCCCATTTTCAAATCCTCCGATTTGATGGACAAAAGACATTTTTATTCTTTATCTTCTTCTCTTATTTTTTTACTCTCCTTCTCTTTCTCTCCGACTCGGAAACATACGTTTCTCTACGTTTACTCTCATTTCTCCTCAAATCCATCAATGACTCGGGAACAACTTTTTCTACTTCTACTCCCTAATCATTTCCTTTTTCTTCTTCTCCTTTCTCTTCAAATCCTTTCTCTCTCATTCCCTCCAAATTCGGGAACAAAGCCTAAGTGACTGATCCAGAATTTGTATTTTGGGATAAAAAAATACATCATCAAATTATTTATTATAAATTTCAATATATGATCTACCTATTTTTTTTTATTGTTTACTTTCTCTTTTTCTAGCATTTTTTTTTACTTTTCACTTTACAATTCCAATACATATTTAATACTGTCATTTATCTTTAGAAATAAAAAACTAACTATTTCATCATCATAAAGAAATCTTTATATAATAACACAACATATTTATCTTCTACACAAACTTTAAAAGAATATATTAAATATTTACCTATTAAAATTTTCAATGCACTATTATTAATATCTTTCTTAATTCACTTTATTTAACCTTAGGTATTGTTCCTGAGTTGATTTTAGGAGAGAAAGGGAAGGAGAGGAGAGGGAAGGGAGTGAATTGTGTTGTTCCTAAGTTTTTTTAAGGAGGGGTTTGGAGGGATTTGGGAGGATGGGAAGTAGGAACCCCCATTTCCTTTCCTCCCAAATTGGAGAGATTTGGAGAGGAAGAGAAATAAAAGAGTGAAAATGATGATTTTAACCTTATGTATCCCTCAATTTATCTAAACAGAAGAGTAATTTAATAATTATGTTATATTTTTTCTCTATCCCCTCCAAATCCTCCCTAAACTCAGGAACATCTTTTTTTTCCATCTTTCCTCCCTTTCCTCTCCTTTCTTTTCTTCTCTTCTCCTCTCATTTCTCTCCTTTACTCTCAAAACTTAAGAACAAAGCCTTAGAAAATCACTATTAAAAGGACGGATAGAGCGCAGTGGCTGTTCCATGATTTTATTCGGGGAACAAAATTATATATTCAAAATTTTAAGTCAAATTCTTGAGAGAACCAAAATTAAAATTTTTGTTGAAATTATCCAAGTTTTTTTACATATAAATTATTTTTTTCACTATAGATAAAAATATTTTATGTGTGATGAGTAAAGGCATCCGTCGTCCAGACGGTTCGGTTCGAAAAAAATTAAAAATCGAACCAAATTATTAGTTATCCTTTTTTAAAATATGAAACTGTAAACCGAATGATTTTTTAAAATTTGAAACCGAACCAAACCGAACCGAACCAAATCAAACCGAACCAAACCAGACCGAACCGAATCGGAACGGACCGGACTAGATCCAACCGAACCGAACCGCCCGGGAGCGTCGTACGGACACCCGGGCGATCCTATCCTGTTATATATATAGATTCGGGCCGCTCCCATAGCCCCCGGTTGAACCGCTACTGATAGAGGGAGTATATATTTTTAGTTTTTACCTTGCAGATAGAATTTTACATTACCTCTCTTTCCAATGCGTCTATCTTTCCTCGGCTCGCGCCAAGCCCCTTGTGCTTCTGCCAAAATCAACATAAAGGGAGATAGTAATGTAAAACTTGGAAGTTATTTTCGATAGCCTTTTAGTCACATACATTTACTAGTAACATAATAAATTTGTTATTCAATTTATTGAATCACTCAAATAAAATTTTGATCGAAAGAGTAATTCAGATTTAACAAGAGACTGCTCACCATCCCGCGACCGTCCTCGTCAGCCTCCACCGCCATCCTCGCGCTCCGACTCCTGACCGTGGCTTCTTTAACGCTACGCTTCTTCAGGAAATACATTGGGAAGCAGTTAGACAGCCTGCTACCCTTGCACTTACTCGGGAGGTTCCCAGCACTAGCGTGTTGCTGCTTTAATGATTCGAATCTGCGACTCGAGCCAAATAGGGACGACACCGACATACTCGCGCGTGTTGTGTCCGTTGAGGATTTGGAACCAAAAATGACATCGCAGTCCCTGCAAAGTTGACAGCAACAGAGGCAGTGGGGTTGAAGGGAAGCTGATGAAATGGAGCTTTCATGGGTAGTAGTAGTAGCAGCAGCATTGTTGTTGGTGCTCTGGCTTTGGGAAGCTTGCGGCATGATAAAGAGACTCAGTTTTGTGGAGTTGGCCCAGCTTCTTGTTTGCATTTGTAGTTATTTATTAGAAAAAAATTAGAAATGAGATATGAACTATAATTATTTGTCAAGTGCGACACGTGACGTATTGATAAGTCAAAACAGACGTGTAATATTTTTATACCGTGTCCACCCTAATAATATCTCTATTTTTTGTGCGGTTTTATAACATGTTTTGTTCTATTACTTTTCTTATTTGGTTCATGTCTTGTGGTTTTTAAATTGATTTGGATTTTGTTGCCAGAAATAAAAAGAAGTATTTCGTGAAAAGGACAGTGAGATTTACTTTGTCAAAGGATGGGTAGAGCAATAAATCGGTGGGTACCATAAAAATATGCAACAGTTTAATTTTTTACTTCTATCTCCAAACCCAAAGTCAAATTCTTATATATTTTTGGACATTTAGATGACAACGCTTTTAAAGTTTTTAATTAATTTACAAGAAGTGTGATACAGTTAATTTTTGCGAATGAAGAGGAAAACTCCCACTTTAAAAGAAAATAATACTCTCTCTGTCCTCTTTTATATGTCACTTAACCGAATTTTTTTGTTCACTTTTACTTGTCACTTAACAATTTTCAATGTGTATTTAATATCAACAACTATCTTAAAATGTCAAACATTAATCACTTCATTATTATAATCAATAAAAAATACATTCCTCACCAATAATCATCTACCAATTTTACTTTTTGCACGAACTTTTTCAGAAAAATATTAACCACCTACTCATTAAATTTGTCCAACCGCTAGCATTTACTTCACCTTAATCTACTTAAATTAACCTTAAACGACATGTATTAGAGGACGGAGGGAGTAGAGTAGAATATGAGACAGATGGGTCAGAAAAATGCGAGATGGTTGTATTGATTCAAAAAATCAATAAAGTGTTGGTACGTGTATATTTAAATATAAATATTATTATTAATTAAAATGTTTAAACACATAATATTAAAAATTAAATATATGTCAGTTTCATTTGGTTGTTGAATCGTTTAGCTGAACTGGATTTGAATATTGAAGATATAGAACTATTTTTGAAACAATATCTCCAATTTATTATTATGAAAATATTGAGACTCGACATATTTGTTTATGCGTGAAGGATGTGGCATTGATGCGACTGATGTTAAACTGTTGTTTCTTTTATTTTCATTCTCTTTAATAAAAATAAGTTTAGATGTAAAGGAAAAAAATGTTATTATTTAATTTTGTAATTTTGTTCTACGGAACAAATATATGATCGTTTATAAAATATATTGAAAATTCATTATTTTCATTCATATTTATGTCATTTCCTCTATCATCCCGATCTCATTGTACGTCATATGGCACAAAGAGATTATTTTTAAATAAGAAAAAACATATTGCATTAAAATAATGCTCTGAGCACGTTTTTGATAAGAACAATTATTTTTTTAACATTAGGCATAACATTGATTATTCTAAAAACATGTTTTTTTTAATTTGAAAATGTATTAAAGTTTTCAATTCATTCCACATTACATTCAGTTTTATGTAGTTGAGTTTCAACGAGTTGAACTAAAATTAACACTTTAATTTTTTAGAATAGTAATCAGGAAAAATATAAAACACCAACAGAGATTTCTATGTTAAAACTATGGATAACATATGAGAGATTATTATTTGGTGAAAACCAATTCACCGAATCAATATAACATAATCAAACTAATTAGATCGGTTAATTGATAAATTTGGTTCAATTTTGAGTTTGTTTAATTTGGTTAATCGAATTGATTAAAAATTAAAATTATTTGATAAAAAATTAAAATTTTGTGTATAAATATATTGAATTTATTATATATTTATTTTGTTCATTTAATTCGGTTAATTGCATAATTAAATAATTATCCGATAACCATATTAATTAATTTAATCTCCTAATTTACTGTATGAAATTATTTCTAAACCAATTAAAGAATTTATTTACACTAAATTTGATTTAGGAAAACTAAGGAGGAAAAAAATGGAAAGATGAATTTCTCATAAATCCATCTCAATTTATGTTTTTTTAGCGTTGAAAAATTATGCGTACAATACAAAAACAAAACTGTGCCCATAACATTTTCGTTTTTTCCCAATCTAGTTTTTTTTTCATCCGAGTTTTCCACAACAAAACAAATGATTCATTTACATTTTGCCTCAATTTTTTTATACAAATTTTTCTTAAACCAAACACAAACTTAATATTCTCTCAAATTTTCATTTTCCACACATTTCCCCTAAACAAACACAGCCTTAAACAATAAATCGTCACATTTTAATCTAAAATATATAATAATATTCAGAGTTTTTTAATCAATAAAGTGGTTATATAATGATTGATTGATGAACATCCGTTCGATAACTCACAAATTTGAAATTTAGTATCAACAACTATTCAAATAAACACGTGAAGTATTTGAATAGGAATTTGGAAGTACACTTGATATTTTGTACATTTCAATACTCATTATGTTATTGTTTTTATTTGTCATTTAACTGAATTTAACTGTTCATTTTTATCTATCATTTAACAATTTCGATCCGTATGTAATTAATAAAAAAATATTTCACAGTAATAATATACCAATTTTACGTATGAAATTAAAAAAATATATTAAACACTTAACTAATAAATTTTGCTTAGCCGTTACCCGTTACCCGTTAGTATTAATATGTTCTAAATTTATTTAATTTAAATTTAAACAACTATTATAATTATAGGGGAGGGGATAAAATTTTGAAGATGATGTGCATGGCGGACAGGGATTGAAATTAAGAGGACAATTCCGTCGCTAATAATATTTATGTCCATAAAAGTAATAATTTCGTCGCTATTGCATACGAATTCCCAACCATTTTCTAGCGCGCAAGCTGGTTGTAAGGCCCAGGTCAGAAAGCCCATAAAGATACGTATTCCTGAGAAGATTACTACAATCCGCGTGCCCAAACACGATTCGCAATCGGCCTCTGGCTTTTCCCTCCTCCATTTGCTCACTCACGCCGCACCCGCCGCCAAACCGCTTCCACCGCCGTTTCAAGCTCGGCGCCATGGCCTCATTTCTCCGGCACTCTCTACGTTCCAGAAGCTACTTTTTCATTGGACCGAGTAAAACCTTGAGTTTCCAGTCTCCGACTGTCGACAAAAATCGCTACAAAATTCATCCGCGGCTAGGTATTAATCTTTGCTAGCAGTATCTATGGAGTTTATCAATCGCATGCATATTCGACGTCGACGGTCAAATTTTTTGATTTTCATTCTATGAATTATGTACAGTAACTTAGAGAATCTAATTTTGAATTTAGAGTAGCTGAGTAGAGTTTGTGTATATAAATGTTCAACTAGGGAGAATTTTGGAGTGTGATGAGCGAGTTATAACTGTAGTGGTGGATATGATTAATTTGATGTTGTGTAGTGAGGTCAGTGGCTACTGCGGCTGAAGATGTGGCCGGGTTTGATGAAATGGTAGCAGCTAGGGAGAGGAAGTATTACATGCTGGGAGGGAAAGGCGGAGTTGGTAAAACTAGTTGTGCCGCGTCTCTTGCTTTGAAGTTTGCTAATCACGGTCACAATACCATAGTTGTATCCACTGATCCTGCTCATTCGTTGAGTGATTCTTTTGCCCTGGTACAATCATATATTTGTAACCCTTTTTTCTCTCTTTAAATATCTGGTTCATCTTCAAATTCGAAGTCATGCTTGCTATCAAAACCATCAAAGTTATACCAGAGGCGAAGATTTTGAGGTTTGTTTGTTCTAATTCTGTTTTTGCAGGATTTGACAGGAGGGAAGTTAGTTGCGGTTGATGGAACAGATTCCAGGCTATTTGCCCTCGAGGTATTGTGCTACTTCTGATCCCTTGATTATCTTATTTTGGACGGCTCGGTTTTGAGAAGTTTTTACTGATTAGTATTTTTAATTGAACAGATTAACCCAGAGAAGGCCAAGGAGGATTTCCGCGATGCAACCCAGAAAGATGGTGGTAGTGGTGTCAAGGATTTCATGGACAGCATGGGTCTCGGGATGCTTGGTGATCAGGTTTACATTTCTATCTCCGCTTGTTCAGTCTTGCCATTCGGTGAAGTACAAATCTTATTTATCATGAACTTGTTGTAGTTAGGAGATCTGAAATTGGGAGAGTTGCTAGAAAATCCTCCTCCTGGTATGGATGAAGCTATTGCTGTTTCTAAGGTATTATTAGTTCCATGAGATTTTGTTGTTTTTTCTGAGTACTTGTAGTTGGTTTGATGCAATCTTTTGGACAAGTTAATTTATCAATTGTTCTTATATCCTTTTAGGTGTTGCAATTCCTTGAGTCACAAGAGTATGGTAGTTTCACTCGGATTGTGTTCGACACTGCACCGACGGTCAGTGCGTAGCTATTTAAATTAACTTTCTCTTTTCTTTCACAAGTATTCACTGTATTTCAGATATTATTGGTTTCTTCTCTCAGTTTGACCATCAATTGTCTTTTAGGGCCACACACTTCGACTATTATCCTTGCCTGATTTTTTGGATTCGTCAATAGGAAAGATCATAAAGGTAAATATTTGATAAGAGCATGAAAACTCCAACATGCATTCACTTGATATCATCTGCTACCCGCGGCAATGTTTTTTTCGACAGACAAGATCAGTCTGGCATCCCTAGCCCTTTCTTTATTCAAACAAATTTTCGATTATAGATGTTGTTAGCCAAGATCAAAGAACAAGTGTGTATGTAAGCTTGTTGTTGTTTTTATATTGAGAAAAATGTACATCTATTTATACTACACATCTATCCTAGTCTTTTGGTAACTCCCACTCTTGATTGTCATCTTCATAACCCTTCATGGTCCATCTTCAATGTGTCCTTCAACCTTCTTCTTCATTGTGGTCTTCAAGGTCCTTCAATGTGCCTTTCAACCTTCTCCTTCATTGTGGCCTTCAATATCCTTCATTATTCTAAAATAACTCGATTATTCTCAACATTCTCCCCCCTAGTTTAGTTGTTGAGTATGTCAAAGACATCGAGCTTTGAGCGCATATGTTAAAATCCCACTTGACCAAGGGATTTTGTCAGAATGTCCGCTAGCCAGTTGTCGGTGTGAAATTTTTGGATGGAGATCTAGCCACTTTCGATACACTCGCTTTTGATACCCCTTCAGTACCAAAAGCGGTTTGTGCTTGATCACTGCCCCTTGCGCATCTTTTTTGCATTTGTATACCCATTTGAGACCAATCAAACGATGACCAACAGGGAGATCCACGAGCTCCCAAGTGCGGTTGTCCTTGATGGTGGTCATCTCTTCCTCCATTGCTGCTCTCCAAGTCGGATCAGCGTTACCCTCGGTGAAGGAGACAGACTCTTCTGATGCTGCGAAGAGAAGATCTTCTAGTTCCAACTCTCGTGGCTCAGAGGTGGCGATGCAATCAGCTATGGTGCGGAACCGTCGTGGTGCACCCTCGCCATCTAGGTCAATCTCGGATGGTATTTGAGATGGGGGCGTCGCGAACCTGATGATATTGACCTGAGAGGTGGCCCCACCTACTGTGGGTGTGGTAGGTTCTAGCTCGTTCTGTCCGTCACTGTCAGAAACAGCGTCAGCCGTGTACTCGACATTGAATGTCTCTGGGGTGTCATTCATGTTAGTTTCCTCCCAATTTCACCCTTTCGCTTCATCAAACACCACGTCGCGAGAGATGTGTAGTCGACCACTAGCAGGATCATACACTCTATAGCCTTTTGAGCCCGGCTCATAGCCTACAAACACATCTTCGTGCTTCGGTCATCCAGCTTCGCTGCGTGTGGACGAGTGACTTTGACATGTGCCACACATCTGATAGTGCGCATGAAGTGTACCGCTGGCTTCTCACCGTGCCACGCCTCGTATGGTGTCATGCCGTGGACGCTCTTGGTTGGTGAACGGTTCAAGATGAAGATCGCTGTGTTAACCGCCTCCCCCCAGAACGTGTTCGGCATCTTCTTAGCTTTTAGGAGACAGCGCGCCATGACCATCACTGTTTGATTCCAACGTTCAACAACTCCATTTTGTTGCGGCGAGTATGACACTGTGAGCTGTCGGTGCACACCCTTTTGCCGCACAGTATTCGCCGAAAGTCACCGAGGTAAACTCCCCTCCACGGTCCGTCCGCAGCGCACGAAGCTTCCTCCCAGTCTCCACTTCGACACTAGCTTGGAATTTCTTGATTGCACCCGCCGTCTCATCTTTCTTTGAGAGAAGAATCAACCACATATAACGGCTGACATCATCTACGAGCAGAAGGAAATAACATCTTCCACCGTTTGTCGCTGGTGTAATAGGACGACATAGATCTCCGTGCACCAGGTCAAACCGATCTTTGGCACGGTAATTGGCTTCCTTCAGGAATAGAAATCGACGTTGTTTGTCAGCAAGACAGGCGTCGCAAAGCTGGTCCACGTGATCAAGTTGAGGGAGACCACGCACCATTTTGTTGCGTCCCAGCTTCTTCAACGCGTCAAAGCTCAATTGGCCGTAACGCCCATGCCAGAGCCACGCATCATCGCCGGATTGCGCCAGGAAGGATAGTGGTTGTGCTAGTGTGAGACTGATTTTGTACAACTTGATGATTGTTGTACCTTGATAAGAAGTTCCTTCAGGTAATCGCGTACTCGAATCACACCTCCTTCGGTTAGGACCTGACATCCAACCTCGTCGAGTTGGCTTAGGCTAATAATGTTGCTGCGGAGCTTCGGAATGAAGTAGACGTTAGTTAGGACATGGTGACGTCCTTGCCGCGCCGCAAATACGACCGTGCCACGCCCGACGATGTCCACCATCGAACCGTCATCAAACCACACAGTTCCAGTGAAGGTACGATCTATTTCAGAGAACGCTCCATTGTTTCCCGTCATGTGGTTTGATGCTCCACTGTCGAGGTACCACACGCTAGTCTCCTGCTTGCCAGAGTTAGAGCCACCGATCTTCACTGTGGCGCGTTCTTCGTTGAGGAAAACACAACCACCCGTGTGCATCTTTTTGGCGTGCACCTGAGGGTGCTCGGAGTAAGACGTCAGTGATGCTACCTGAGCCATCAGTAAAGATGATTCATCATCGTTGCCACCTTCTTGTACAAGCTGCGCCTCATCCCTTTTATTCTTTCGACAGTCACGGGCCCAGTGATCGAATTTGCCACAATAGTGGCACTTGTCCTTCTTGTTGGCTCCGCCCTCATCGCCGGTGGACTGAGTGTCTTTGGCGTCACGTGATGTTCCTTTCCCGTGGTTGCCGGATGACTTGCCACGCCGTGCAGAATTGTTGCTGCTTTTACCGCCGGTTGCACGCGAGTTCTCCTGCTCGCGTTTGCGCTGGCGTGCGAGTCATTCCTCTTCAGTGAGGTAGAGGCGGTTGCCCTTCTCACGGACACCGTTGGCACGCGTGTACCACTGCTCAACAACGCGGAAACGGCCTGACACTTCCTCGATCGATAAATCCTTCAAGTCGAGCAACGTCTCAATTGCAATAGCCACTTGTGTAAATTGATCTGGTACCACTTAAAGCTTTTTTTTAATTACCTCAACATCTTTGATGTCATCGCCTAGGGTGCGGAGCTTGCTTGCCAAGCCGGAGATGCGATTGGTGAAGTCGTCAATTGATTCACCCTCCTTGAACTCGATGTCGCCGAACTCCCGCCGGAGTTGTTCTGCATTCGCCTAGCGAACACGATCATCACCCACACACATGATCCTAATGGCATCCCATGCCTCCTTCGCAGTGCGCTTGACTGCAAGACGCGACCACATCTCTTGCGGCACGGCCCGTAGAATGGCTGAAAGTGTCATACGGTCATCGCGGTGATCCGCGTCATCAGAGTCAATGGCTTCCCAGAGACCTTGCGCTTGGAAGTTTACCTTCATCACGAACGCCCATTCAGTGTAGTTTGTGCGCGTCAACGTGGGGTAGACAACGGACCCGGCCGTTTCCTTCATGACGCCCTCAACAATGACATCGCGCCTAGTGGTGGTGCGCGATCGTCGTGGTGGGGGTGCTGGTGAGCCATGGCGACTCCGCCTTGTTGGTGACCTCGTGTTGCCGCTAGCATGAGGTGAAGCCGACATTGATGTTGCGTAGGAGCTTAACAAGGCTCTTGATACCAATTGTTAGCCAAGATAAAAGAACAAGTGTGTATGCAAGCTTGTTGTTGTTTTTATATTGAGAAAAATATACATCTATTTATACTACACATCTATCCTAGTCTTTTGGTAACTCTCACTCTTGATTGTCATCTTCATAACCCTTCATGGTCCATCTTCAATGTGTCCTTCAACCTTCTTCTTCATTGTGGTCTTCAAGTCCTTCAATGTGCCTTTCAACCTTCTCCTTCATTGTGACCTTCAATATCCTTCATTATTCTAAAATAACTAGATTATTCTCAACATCAGAAATGTAGGGAAATACAAATTAGTTGTGATTCCCTGTCCAGGTTGAGTAAGATGCTGAGGTTCATCCTTTGTCTCGTTGAAAATAACCTTGACTTTAAAGTTCTTTTTATTTTATCCCCTTGCCATGAGTGAAATGTAACTGATGATTTTCTTATCCTCTTGATGGACTTTATTCTGCTTTTATGTTTCTTGTCATAGATAAAACAGAAAATAGCTTCGGCAACATCAGCCTTCAAAAATATGCTTGGGCAAGGAAAACAAGAACTACAAGAGCAACAAACTGTAAGCAAGCGCAAGATTTTTTTTTTTATTAATTATACTTTTTTCGTGGACTAATGCTGGATATGATTTCCACCAGTCTGAAAAACTAGAACAACTAAAAGAGAGAATGACAAAAGTTCGAGATCTTTTTCGTAATGCTGACACTACCGAGTTTATAATTGTCACAATACCTACGGTAAAGCCTGTCTACTGAGTAAAGTTTTTCATGGAACACGATACCTTGACTTTGACTGACTTGTTTCATGGGTCATGTTGTGCAAGGATAGGTAATGGCCGTCAGTGAATCATCAAGGTTGCTTGCCTCTTTGAAGAAAGAACATGTTCCGGTACGAAGACTGGTCGTAAACCAACTTCTACCCCCATCTGCAACAGACTGCAAGTTCTGCACGATTAGAAGAAAGGTAGCACATACTAAACACAGTCCTTTACTGACCAAATCCCAATGCATATTTGGCATTCCAAAGCCTTTGAGGATCAAGAGATATAAGATAGTATGGTATTTAACTCTGCCTACCAGCATGTGTTTCTTTATCCTTAAATTATGAATCCATGCTAATAGAAAATCTAATGACGCTAAAAATTTGCTTTCTGGCAAACTACCAAGATTGCAGATGTGATGCATCTCATCGAATATCTCATGTATTTATTCATTATACGTTACAGGACCAGATGCGTGCGCTTGAGATGATCCAGAGAGATCCAGCGCTCGCTAGTCTCAGATTGATTCGATCACCGCTAGTTGATGCAGAGATAAGGGGCGTTCCAGCTCTTACATTCATGGGCGACATGGTTTGGAGATGAGTCACCCCAGTTGAAAATTGTCCGATTGCTACTGCGCTTCTCATTAGAAATATAATTTCATACGGAAGTCAACGTCAACATGCTCTTCATCTATCTTTATTGGAAATTTGGTTATCATACGACAGCAACGTTAGAAGTAATCCAGTTTCATAGAGGCGCTAATGTCACTACGCATGTGGATGGTGCAGAAGGTTATCATGTTGACCAATTTTGATGTACTTCACGTTTGTTTTTCTTGTGTCTTTTTGGGTGTCCCAATACTTCCAAGAGTTTTATGAGGGTAGGGCGACTTCCTATGGGTGTATTCAACAAAAATTTCAGAATCCACAATTCGAGAGAGATCTTTTGTCTACCTATAATCGATTCGATGTGATCAAGATTTCAGGCTAGTTATCAGCAAAGCTGGAACAAGCGAGGATAACAAATTATTCGAGATGATGAAGAACGGGAAGATTGGAGTGTAGGGGTGAGTTAACTTTCTGCCATCCCCCTGAACCACGGAGAGCCTTCAAGCTTGCAATCAATTGCCCAAGAATAAAGAAGAAGAGGCAACACTTGAAATTCACTAGTTGTTTCATCCTTGTTTCCAATATATTTGTTGTCTTCTTTAATTTACTATTTGTCATAGATGGTGATAATGTCAAGCTTTGTTTACTGTCATTCAAATTATTACTTACATTATTATCCCAATTATCTGATAGACATATTTTCATTTTTCTATTTGTAACTTGCTATTTCGAATTATAATTCAATTTGTTATTATATTCTTCAAACTATTTAATTTTTTTTTTACATACCATTATCAATTTTCTAATATAATATCATAATTGTAAACTCATTAACTATTTTGATTAGGAATCACTTGAGTATGATGCACAATCTGTAATGCAAAGTGATGTAATTTTTGAGTAAAAAATTTTTATAATAAATTTTTTATTAATTTTAATTACGTAATTACAAATTAAGATTTCATTTATATCAATTACAATCATCCTAGTTTATTGTTAAGGATTACACGTAAAATAAAAATGGTTTTACTTAAAATGTGAGTAATTTTTTTTCAAACATGATGATTTTAACTAGGTGAGACATATATTAATTAAAAATTAATGAATAAATTTAAAAACTACATCATTTTTAAGTGAGTTTCAATAACTTAGAAAACACTGATTCCTTAAATCCACATTTACTAGTCGAAATTAAGAATAAAATAGAATATTAATAAAATAATATTAATAGTAAGGAAATTATTTAGCCGCACAGGTATAAACCACCACCTCAATCCACTTCTCCAACAATAAGACCCTTCCCTCTATCACTCCTCCCGCCTCGATCACTCGCTTCGCCTCCGCATTCGCATTCGGCGCTTCTCCGCTGTACCGGCGATCACATTGCCGCTGATTCGTAACCCCTAAGGTAACGAGATCGCGCTTCTAGGGTTTCCTGCTCGGCCGCGTTGTTGATTGATTCTGTTCGGATCGGTAGGTTAGAGTCACTAGAGTGTGTCTCTGGAGTTGATTTGGCAATGAGTATATTAGTTGGACTTTAGAGTTTATTTTATAGCTTTCAATGGACGATATGAGATAATATCACTAAGCACAACACTCCCCATCACTTGAGAGGACTTAACCGTCAAGGGCACGTCACGTGCATGTTCTAAGAGTGCAGCCAAAATCCACTCTGATACCATGTAAATTAGCGAATCCACACTCAAAACCAATTGACAATGAGTGGGAGAGCTCAATTATATATTAAGATCACTTTGAAGCTTTCAATGAGCAATGTGGGGTAATAATACTATGCTCAACATTGACCGGAGGAGATTGGAGCCCCACTGGAATATTTATCTCTTTTGAGTTGACGGACTGATTTGTTTATTGATAGATTCTATGCGTAGAGTTTTAAGTATATATAATTCTATTTGCAGGTCAAGTAGTATTTTATTTGAGGATTCTGCTGATCACACAAATTTGATTGTTGTTTATTTTGGTATTTGATTGATTGTCGTCCGCCGAGTATTTTTAGCTTATCTGCTTTATGGAGTGAGTCTTGGGGTCTTTCATATTGCATTTGATTCACTTCAGTTGTAACTCAGAAGTTAAGTTTGTTAACCTTTTTTTTGTGTGCGTGTATAAATATAATTTGTGGTGAAGTTGAATATTAAAAACGGAAGTCAGGGCTGCATTGCTACCTGTTTTCCTTCTCGCAGCGTGCTCTTGGTAGACTGGACAGATGGATAATTATGAGTAGATAATCAGAGGACAATATAATGGGTCATGTGAGTTGTCGCAGGAGTGTTCTCCATATTGGATGGATACCTAAAGGTGGCTCTTTCATTTTAATTATCGGTGTCTGGTGCTGCTCAAGAAATTTTTATGTAGCAGTGGTATGAGATATTTGATTCATTTGTTCGATCAAGTAGGAGATTTCTAAGTCGCACTTGAAAATAGCAACCTTGGAGTAGAAAAGGCACAATATATAGGGTGAAAGAACGTGACCTACACACTAACTAAATTAGTCAAGTCGTTGAACAGAACAATTGTTGACATATGTAATAGATTGGGTGAAAAAAACAGAAAAAAAAATCCGTGAGACATATTAGCATTTTTTTCTCAACAAGATTTAGCGGCCACCGATACTCAATATCAAAGCCAAACGGCTAACTTAGACTGAATACTGCTATGATATAGTTATTTTAATACCAGAGGTCCACTTTAGCTGGATTGTGATATTTTGTGAGGTTAATTCTAAGATCCAATCTTTAATTCCCAATTTAATTGCAGCGCGGAAGACCTGGTCCTCAGGTCATGGTGCATTTTTACTATGCCTACTGTGGTTTTTGATTCATAAAATTGGACATGTACTTACTGGAAATAAACACTATCTTTATCTTCACTCCCTCTTAATTTTGCAAAGAAATGAAAGTCTTCTTCTTTATTTTTCTCCAGGGACATCATTCCTGAGAGCCTAGCATGACAAGCCAAAGCACTAGTCACCTTTTTGTTGAAATATTTATTCTTGCGATTCACTGGGGAACTTAAAGCTTTTTATTCTGAAAGACTACAGGAGGGATCTGTATAAGAACTCTATCATACTGTCAATGATTTCATATGAACAGGATCCTGATGTTGTGCAGTGGGGTCTGCAGCTTTTTGATGGGGATCCTCTCTCAAACTGCAGCTATGGTGACTCTTTGACACCAAATGATGCACATTATTACCACGGCGAGTATGTCACTGATGGCATTCATGTTATGGACAATATTCATGCTGATGATGATGGAATCACCAATAACCTTCAGACACAACTATCTCACTTTGAACTTATAGAAATGGGCAACTCTCATCCAGACAGTGAGCAATCACAATCGCCAAATTACTCTCACGGTTGGATTGACCAGTTGGCAAACTTCAATTCTGGTACTTACTGTGGATTCCAAACATGTATTGGTTCGTCACACTAATATAATGCTCACTTTAATCACTGTTTGCAGGCCATGCTTGTGAACATGAAGTGACTGATGAAATCAGACCTTCCGCATCATGCTGTCCATGTCGAGAGCCATATAGCAATGTGTGGGTTTGTACACTGGATGTAATAGATGAGTATTCTATTGATGGTGAAGTTGGCAAGAGGTTGGACCAGATGAACCCTATCCCTGTAGGTGAAGCAGATACATGTTGTTGTGCAAATCTTTACTTCTCTATATGGTTAGGCAGTTTTGTTAATTTGATTTTTGCTGTAATTATTTATAAGACAAGGTCCTTTCTCAATCAAATGCTTTTGAAGTCTACCAAATTTATTGATTTAAAATTACCGTTGGCTAGTTTGTACTGAATCTCTTTAAATGCAATCTGCATTGGACTGCTCTGCATACATATCCAATCATATACCTGACTGCAGTTTATTGTTCCTGTACAGCATGTTCCTAGAATCAATGGCGAAATCCCTTCATTTGATGAAGCAACATTAGATCATCAGAGGCTGTTATACAGGCAATTCCTCTTGTTACTTTTATTCAATAACTTAGTATGATGGACATTTTGCATGTTATCTGCGTCAATACTCTCTTATATACAATATATTTAGATATTTCACTTTGAGCGCATCAGCTGTTGTTAATACTTTTTTGTGCTCCTGGTTTATTCTGTCACCGCTTCTTCTCTTAGGCTGCAGATGTATCAATTAGTTGAGCTAAAAGTTCAAGGAGATGGCAACTGTCAGGTTAGCATGTGAATTATACAGTGCACATAGGTTTTCAATTTCTGGTGCTGTGTCCTTATGAACTACGACAGCTGGGCTGGCTATCTTGGATATCTTACCTTAGGCATAGGCAGTTTAGTGTGTCTTTATTCCATGTAAATTGATTTGATTATTTTTCTGCTGGAAAAAACTTATGGAATAATCCAACTATGTGAAGTTATGAACTAAACTTCCATAACTGTGATTTTGTATATTTATCAGTAGATCAAGATTCCTTTTGCTGTGGTAGTTATAAAGCACTTTGCCAGTTTGATAATACGAGTTCTTTGTATGTTTGGTATGGAAGTGTTAGTTTCTTGGACATGTAACACGGCTTAATTTTGCAGTTGAGCATTGTAATTAGTATGCTCCTTAGTGGTTGTGAGTTGTGATTTAAGATACTGTTTTTTTCATGGTACTCCCAATTGTTAAATCACCACTTTTGTTTTCTTACTATACAGTTCCGTGCTTTATCAGATCAATTTTACCGAACGATTGAACACCATGAGTTTGTCCGACAACAAGTTGTAGATCAGGTTTTCCATTTATCGATTAATTTTCAATTTCATTGAACATTCCTAAAATACATAATGTGTCCTCATAGTCTTCCTTGTGCTGAACATCTGAGCTACCAGCTAAAGTCGAATAGAGAGGTATATGAAGGATACGTACCCATGGAATATAGTGATTATTTGGAGAAGATGTCCAGGTATTTCCTACTTCTCCATGTTGACTGTAGATCTGCTCTTTGAGTGAGTTTTTTCGCTCTTAGTTTTGACATTTGTGGAAATCAGGAATGGTGAATGGGGCGACCATGTTACACTGCAAGCTGCAGCAGATTCGGTATGTCATGAATGATATCATGGTTCTCTACTGACAGTTTTAAATCAGTAGACATGTCACACTATAGCAAACTGATTCTGTTTCGCAAATCACAAGCAACTTTAAAAGCAACTATTTTAAAAAATATTGGTCCGGCAGGCAATCAGATATCACCCATGTTTGTGCAGTATGGCGTGAAAGTTTTTGTGGTAACATCTTTCAAGGACACTTGCTACATTGAGATTATTCCGACAGTTCAGAAATCAAAACGAGGTACGACCTAGGGCCTCAAGAGTTCTACTTGAAAGATTTGTACATTTGTCACTGGATCGGAACTTTTGGAGAAAAATTGCCTTTGGATGAGTATCCCTATGGGTTGTACTGGTCTCACCTGGGGATTTTTTGATTACTTTTTTTGCAGTTATATGCTTAAGCTTCTGGGCAGAAGTACACTACAATTCCATATATCCCGAAGGAGGTACATCAATAGTTTTCTTATTGAAATGTGCATCATCTAATGAAAGTGCCCAATTACAACAGAACTTCACTAGATGACGTCCCTTTCGGTCTCATTAGGGGTATTGATTTTTTGTTGCATTTTGTGTCTCCTTCCAGATACCCTCCCAACAAAAATCGAAGTCAAGAAGAAGAAAAGGAGGCCTCCCTTAAATGAGATTGGAACCTCAAAGCATTTGCAACTGCTTAGTCGGTTCAGCACATGTCCAAACTTCATTCCATTTGCCCATATGATGCAACTAACTCACGCTTGTTTTTGTGTTTTTGTTTTTGTGCCGTCTACTAGGTGATGCTTAACAACCGCACATTCCAGACATGGAAGACGGTCTGTTCTTGTACATATGGTTCCCCGGATACCGCCCCGCTCATTCCAGATTGGGCAATGTACCTTTCAATCAGTAGTGAACCAATAGATAAACTTCCTAGATGGGGCTGCAGAAAAATTGTGATCTGATTGAATATATGCCCTGCTGTGGAAATTAGAGATGGTGGATTTAGAGTGAGAAGCTGTTAAATGCACCAAACCTTTATTGAGAAAAGTTATTGAAGTTATTTTATAATAATGGCTCGAGTCAAATATATATCAGAAGAGACTAGTGCCATTTGGAGCAACAGAGCATAAGATGACGTCGTTCCATTATGAAGAAACTGCTGCTCAAGGCGACCACATTTTTCTCAATTTGAGATACTTCGCGCCATTTCCAAACAGCACCGTTTGGATCTGCTTTGAAACCCAACGCCCGTCAGAATGTCGGCACACGGCTCTCTTTAAACTTTGTTGTGGCTCAATCGAGCAGTGCTTTGTTGAGTAAATCCACCGGCTAGTGAGAGAAAGCAACCTGAACAAACTGAAGATTCTTGACCCAAACTCGATCATCATACAAATGACAATCAATCTCGACACTCGATTATGAATCAAATGACAATCAATTTCGACTTGTTTGATTCGTTCATGATATACCGGTTTAAGAGTTATGACGTGAGCGGATTTACTATTAGAATTACTAAACAAAGATCATGAATATTTAAGATCTTAATAACTGAGAACAAAAAAAGAATTTCACAAGTGACTTTTTTCATTGCACGATACTCCGTTTCAGCGGATGATCGAGACACCATATGCTGCTTTTTGAATTTTCAGAAAACAAGTGATGACCAACAAAAATACAATAAGCGGAGATGGAGAGGTGTTAGTTGGCCAATAGAATCATTGAAGAGAGAGAGGAGCTGGCAAGACATAAGACTCTTTCCTGGTGCACTTTTGAGGTAGCGAACTACCTTGTAAGCTGCTTGCAAATGATGCTATAGCTAGGAGCAGTTAAGAAGTGATTGAGGTTATTAATTTGATAGGGTAATAATTTATTTTATTTTAAGTGTTTATATTTAGAATATTTAAGTTGTTATCGAGTGATCATGTGTGATTTATAATTGATTTTATCTTTTGTAAATTAAAATTGAAGAAAAGTGGTTTCGAAAGAGGAAAAGAATGAAAAAGGCGCAAATAGAATCAAAATTGGATAAAAAGTCAATTTCATGGACCAATTTATCAAAATGACAAACTCCAGGACTGAAGTGTAATTTTTCAAAAATTGAAAGGACCCGCACAACCAGGGTCGTGCTAAAGGAGCAGCTACGACATCTAGCTCGAGCTGGACACAGAAAAATGCGATCCAGGTCGAGTTTACGACCCAGGTCATGCTGACGCGTGTCGAGTATAGAAGGGCTAGAGAGAAGAATTCCGTTCAAAGTTGGAGCTTCAAAAAACTAAGGTTTCCTCTACCATTTTGTATTACTTTCATAATTATCTTATGATTGTTATTTCAATTATGCTAGCGAGTAGTCGTCCATGTCCTAGGGTCCTGCAGATTTTATGTGGTTGTAAACTCGTATTCGTGTTAATAAATTAAGTAGTTTCATCCATTATTGTTCATGTCTCTTTGAATTTTACATATATATATATATATAGAGGAGGAATCAAATATAAATAGTATTTTCATTGTAAATAGTGAACTGATCTCATCCATCCATTTTTATAAATCCTATGGCTATTTAGATTTTTGTTTTATTTTTATTTTCCTGATTCAACCTCACCATCTGGCCCGCTCACAGTACAATTCATCCCTCTCCAAACCAACTCGTCACTCGTTGGCAGTCGATTGTCCTTCCACAAATTCATTTCCCGGCCAGCCAGCCATCGATTTATTCTGTCAACTGATCCGCGCTATGGGAGGGAAGTATTGAATCAACACTGTCATCTCCTCACTCCATCATCCCAGAAACCCTAATCCCATCTCACACCCCTAAAATAAATGCCCTTAACCGTAGATCCACTGGTCCTGTGTCGCAACCTCAACCGCCCCCTCCACAACACTTAACCCGCTCCTTCTAAGTCTGAATTGATTTATGCGCGCAGTTAAGGGTTTCGATTTTTTATATTCAGAATTGATTTATGTGTTTGATCTACTATGGTGGTGAACTACATGTTCACCATGGTGAATAAAAATGTTCACCATGGTGAATAAAAATGTTCACCATCATCATGAATAGAAACAAGCTAACAAATCAAAGTGGTGAATTACTAGTGAACCGTAATATTTCATCATTTTTGCCATCTATTTATTTTTTAAATTTTTAACAATCAAATCACAGTGGTGAACTATCTATTCACCATCATCGTGGTGAACAGAAATCAGCTAACAAATCTAAACAGTGGTGAACTATCTATTCACCATACAGTTGTGTGGAATTTTTTTTTTAAAAAAAATTAATTTTTTAATTTTTTAATTTTTTAATTTTTTTAATTTTTTTATATTTATATTTATTTTTATCTATTACATTTGAAATGTCTAAAAATTAGAAAAACATGATTAAATCACATTTGGATTTAGTCTAAATGAGTGGCCAGGAATTGTCCACAATTTACAATGAAATATATAATTACACCGGATCCCTCCCTTATATATATATATATATATATATATATAGAGGGTGGATTAGTTGAGAACCTCCTTAAATTGAGAACCGTTGTGGACAAACGTGGACCAATCATTATTTACATGAAACAACAATGTATTAATTATATGATTTCCTTTTTTGAGTTTATTTATTATTCTTTATTAATTATATGAGATTGATTTTTTATTTATTATGAAACAGATTTGCTTGCCATTTTGAGATTTCGTTTTGTATTTAATTTACCAGATTTTTTTTGTCTAGATTCTTTTTTCTAATTTACAGATTTTTTAGGAATATGAATAGTGAACATTTTCGGACTATATATTTTTATATTTTTATAATTTTTTTGAGCAGTGAACCTACATGTGGTGAACATATTGCAACAGTGAACCTAAGTGGTGAACATATTGAATAGTGATTTAAACAGTGAACCTCATGTTCACTATTCATATGTCTCAAAAATCTGTAAATTAGAAAAAGAATCTAGACAAAAAAAATCCGGTAAATTAAATACAAAACGAAATCTCAAAATGGCAAGCAAATCTGTTTCATAATAAATAAAAAAATCAATCTCATATCATTAATAAAGAATAATAAATAAACTCAAAAAAAGGAAACCATATAATTAATACATTGTTGTTTCATGTAAATAATGATTGGTCCAGAATTGTCCACAATGGTTCTCAACTTAAGGAGGTTCTCAACGGATCCCTCCCCTATATATATATATAGAAGAGGGATCAAATGTAAACACATATTTCATTATAAATAATGGACTAATCTCATCCTTTCAATTTGATAGATCAGACGGTTATGTGATTCTTATCTCTTCCTACCGCTAATCACTTCATCTTCCGGATGAAGCTCGCAGGAGTGAAATCCATGGAGCTGGCGCACGAGGAATCTGTGTGGACAGCCGCGTGGATTCCGCCCACCGACTCTCGATCGGCGTTGATCCTCACCGGGTCGCTCGACGAGACCGTCAAGCTCTGGAGGCCGGACGAGCTCAACCCCGTCGGTACCA
>NQLW01000008.1:3785930-3799036 GCA_002312845.1 Kalanchoe fedtschenkoi
GGATCAAATGAAAACCGATTTGGATATGTAAACTGTGGACTGATAATATCCTTTGATCTTATATCAACCAACGGTTATGATTATATTTATTTTATTATTTATTTTTGAATTAATATAGTAATCCCTTAATTTTAGCACCTAATCTATCATCTCTCATATGTTAACATATTCTAAGGGCTTTAATTTTGAAAAGATCATCAACACTAATATTTTCCCTAATCTATGCATCTCCACAAAACAACACGGCAAAGAGAATTCCTCCATCTCCACATCAACCCAAAGTCACTCACCACCTCTATCTCTCCTATCCCCACCCATGACATCATCACTCGCCAGATGTCTCTTCACCGCCACATTATATCTGCTTCCGATTGTCCACCGCAACGTCTTATCCGCGTCCGGCCCTCCTCTTCTCAGGCTCTAAAACCCTAAATCGACCATCTCCAGTCATCAACACCCAAGATCCAGATCGAAATTACTCAATAATCTCATCCGAGCAATCCTCATCTTTCTCTGAATTTTATACAATCCAAGCGATTTCGATAGAGTGTTCCGGCTGTAGAGTATCCACGAGGGACAGAGAGGTCAAGGCAGGATCTCAATCGTCGTTGGTGCACATCTGAGTTTCTGAGTTTTAATTGGGTGCACATATGTGTTTCTAGTGCACATTTGTATTTCTGAGTTTTAAATGAGTTCACATCTGTGTTCCTGGTGCACATCTATGTTTCTGAGTTTTAAATTGGTGCACATTTGTGTTCGTGGTGCACATATGTGTTTCTGGGTTTAAAATGAGTGCACATCTGTGTTCGTGGTGCACATATGTGTTCATAGGTTTTAAATAGGTGCACATTTGTGCACCAATAAAAATATGATGTAAGACAAAATAGAAAATGACTGTGAAAGACAGAAAAAAAATCTGGTTTATTCCAAAATAAAAAACAACTGTAAAAGAGAGAGACGAAAGAGTAAAAATATTTTAAAGGTGAGAGAAAAATGAATCGTTGCATTCCTCATTTAAAGGAGAGAATCATGCAACAAATCTAATAAATTATCAATAAATAATTAATCGTATTTTGAAAATATTAAATAATAAATCTATAAAAATTTGCGTCCATCGGATGAAATGTGATCAACGAATCTAACTTGTCCACAGTTTACATATTCGGGAGGGTTTTCACCTGATCCGCCCCATATATATATATATATATATGTCATGTGTATGGTTGATTGTCTTATTGATCTTACATCCATTGTCTTAACAATTGTCATGCATTATAATTCAGAGCTTAATTAAACTTGATATTCTCTAAGGTAGAGTATTCCAACCACAAAAATTAGAATATGGTTGGATTACATATTCTGTTTAGTTATAGTCAATATTTTTAGTCAATCGAAGAGCGGAATCGGATTGGCCTATGAATATTGTAGTTTGTTTATCGTGTAACTTGGCTACATATTTAGAAAACATTAATATAATCACCATTTGGCTAGTATCAGTGAGTTACGTAGACTGAGAATTGAGTTACAACACAATATGAAATCAATTATAGTCAATAATTTGCCGCATAGGAACACCCGGAAGTCGAACCCTTGATTATGCCATATTATTGAAATTGCATGATTTGGAGGATTATTTGAGTTTCAATAATAACATGAGAGTTTGCATGCAACATAAGTAAAGTAGAAATTCTTGCATTCTTATCTTCTCTATTTGACTCTATCTCTATGCCACAGTTTTCAATTTTATTCAATGGTTAATTAATTACCTTTCACCACTTCACTTTATTCGCATAGAATTGAATATATTAATTAGGTTACTAGCGCCAAACAAACCTTTTGCTCCTCTTAGTTCGACTTGGTACTTAACGATTTATTTGATTGCCGAGATTCGTAAAACAAATATTAACATATATATGGTCAAAAATACGCTTGTCATTATTAACAACATATATGGGATATCCAACCGAGTAATGATGAGGCATATAAAGTACCCACTCAGTCTTATAAGTCTTTGAATCTACTGATGCATCACTAGTAATGGAGTCAAATTTATGTCCAGGATCCGTGGGATGGTACCTGGCTTACATGCAAGCATACATGTATGTCTCTCTAATGTGGACTTCCTTTGACATAAGGTAAGACCATTCATTGAGAGAGCAAGCTCGATGCTCAAGAAATAGTGCAGTGGTTCAAGATCTTCAGTAATTATTATTATATCATCCACATAAGTAATGACTAATGAGAGCCACATAAGAAGTTGTGGTTGTGAGAATGAAGAGAGAGTAATCACTAGATCACTGATGGAAACCATAAGCAAAAAGAGCAATAGAGAAGATAGAGAATCACTAGTGAAGAGCCTGCTTAGGTCCATAAAGAGACCTCTTCCGTTTAATCAAAATTTTGAGTGAATTTTCTGGCCACCAGTTAATCCTTATACCCATCAAGTGAGCCATTTATATGATATTTCACCTTATAAACTCATTTATAACCCATTGCTTTCTTACCTGCAGACAATTCGATATAATTCACCAAAGTCTTATTATATTCTAATGCATAGAGTTTTATTTTATTCATGGCATTGATCCAATGTGGGTCTTCGGAAGATTGATCATATGATGTTGGCTCAAAAAATGATTCAAACTGAAAGAATATGTGACAGATAGGAGGGATTGTTTTGTTAAGAAACAAAATGGGAGATGGGGAATAGAATCTTATTGTTAGAGGAGGCAGGAGATGGTATATCAGGCCCTGAACGAATTATAAAATCGTTATATTTGGAGGGAAACTTTGTATTTCCGAGAGTTTTATATAAGTATGTGGGTACTGAGGTGGAAGAATTTATATTGAAAGTGATTGAATTTTGGTTATGGGAGGACGTATGAGGAGAAGAATCGTCAGAAGAAAATATATTTTACTTAGAAGGGAATGATTAAGTGATAAGTAAATTGTAAGTATAATTTTCATCAGAAAGACGGGAGGATGTAAAAAATGTTTTCTTAAAAATATGAGGAAAAAAAAGGGGAAAATATGTTCAAAGAATATAACATCTCTATTGAAATACACAATTTTGGTTTGAAGATTACAAGAGTTATTCCCTTTCTTTCCAAATGAATAACAAATAAAAATACTTTAGACAGTATTGGTCCAAATTTGTTTCTATAAGACTTTAAAATTAAGGTATAACAAACAAAGAGATTGAATGTTTTACGATGAGTGTACTCTAGAGGTCTTGTAAGAGAAGTTTCACAAGAAGTTTTATTTTGTAATTTTTTTTTTTTTGCAATAAACATGTTAGTCAAATACACTGCAATGAGCACATAATCTCTCAAAAAAGACAAAGGGAGAGATGTGTTTGAAATCTCAATGATTTAGCTTTTGAGAATCAACCACCTAATGTAATTTGGATTTTCGAACCATTAGGTATAAGTTCGTATCTGGAACGCTACGAAATCAATTTCATGGCTTTCAAAATAATTTGAATTAAATGATACAAATTTGGACCCACATTACTCATTTCTTAATTTGATCGTTCTCAATCCGTACTCTCAGATATAAGTCTGGATTCGAATTGAGAAACCCGAAAAGCAAAAACTGAAAGAAAAATGGTAATATATTATTACATTTGGTTTGGTTGGTCTCATTTGACGAGTAAGACAGTTGTCGCTCCTTTACCAGTCCACACGCGACTATTGGATACCGCACATTCTTGGTGCAATAGCTCCTCAAGGAAATCTTACCCACTATCTCACAAGTGTATTCTTGTTAACGAATAATAAAATTATGATATCACACGAATACAAAAATAATGTGTTTCAAATTAGCAAAGAAGTGGAATAAAAGACTTTGACCCATGTGCCAAGCCCAACAACAGGATTATGAGTCTGCCCCTTTGGCTCAGGCCCGACGGATATTATTCATGGGTCATACTCACGAGTTCAATTCACTTGTTTATCTAATTTAGATGTTGGTCAAATCAGATCATATCCAGACAAAATTTTATTTCGTTTTTACTCAACTTAAAATCTGACACTCGATTGTGTGGCACCTATTGGTTTATTTTTAATTAGCCACTGACTAAAATCAATTGATCATAAGCGGCCTATAGTAATGCATTATGATCCCTAGTTAAGAATAAATTAATTCTTGATACAATCAAAATGTCAGTCATTACGAGTTAAAAACTGATTTAATCGGACAACACTAACACTAGCCAATTCAATATACGCCTGTATTTCCTATCTACTTTCCCATATCGCTGTGGAGATGCAATACATGAAGTGTGATGACTAATGTCAGCTTGGAAAAGAAGATCAGATATATACCTATTAATGAACTCAAAACCATTGCTAGATCTTATTTTTTATGTTGGTGAAGAACTGAGTTTTTGTTTAAGCAATAAACTGAAATCAAATGCTTGCAACTTGAGACTAACTCTACAAAAGATAAACCCATATGCATTTAGTAAACTAATCCATAACAGTAAGGAAATAAGAGTATGCCATTATAGGTTGGAGTTTTTTAAGGACCCTATATACATCACAATGTGTAAGATCAAAATATATGATGTTATTAGATTGGTATTTAAAGGAAACTATAGTCTTACTTACTTTAATTAATATAGTTTAATTACCAGAGTCATAATCAAATTAAAGTTTAGAATCCACATTAGTGATCTCAACTGTTCCTTAAATGACACCTAACTTACTTCTTGTGGACAAAACTACTATACTACTCCCATTCCCTTGCTGAAAGATATCACCGTCAGTTAACATGATTGTGGTAATTGTTGTGCCTGAATTTTGACTGGCGTTCACGAACTAAATGCACGTTTGATAGCCTCTATTAGAAATGAGATAACATTATTAATATCATGGTGATGTGTTTGGTTCAAAATAAGAATAATTATTAATAATGCAGAGGAAAAAATTTATCTTTGAAAACTCGTATTAGTTATACCTCCTCAATAGCTTGTATTATTTATACGGATATTACTGATAATTTTTTTCATTCTGTGGCTGGGTTGGTGCTGTTGTTGGTATGGCAAAGCGAGATTAGGGTTCACGGGGAAGGGGTTCGAGGTTCTAGGGGACTGACGATTCAATCGGGTTCAGATTTTATTTTCAAAATTAAACTGTCTTTCTGCCAACTTTACCGGATACACAGCGGTGAGTGTGAACAAGGCGAAAAGAGGAGGGCATTCCCATCATTTGGTCAAACATTTTCTTGATAAATGGTCGGGGTTGCACCATAGTTATCAAAACTAGACTGGAAGTCAAACCGGTCTGGCCACCGGTTCCCGATTTACCAGTTGAACCGGTCAAACCGACCGGTTTGACCCGCAGTCCAATAAATTAATTTTATAGGTTTTGATTTACATATGACAATCAAATTAAAGTAGCTCAACGGTAGAAGTCTTAAATTAAAAATGAAAGAGTGTAAATTTGAGTACCATTGACTCTATTTTATTACTAATTTTGCATTAATTAGCTAGCATTAATGATTTTATTAGAGAATAATTATTTATTAATTGTATGTAAAGTAGTGAGCCGGTTCACATTAATATCAGTCCGGTTCACCGATTTTTGAATGAACCGGCCGATTTTATCCAGTTCAACCCGGTTTAGGTTGCAATCCGATAAACATAGATGATCCGGATCCCGGTCCAACCAGGTCAACCGATCGGTCCGGTTCTGATAACTATGGGTTGCATTGCGGCAGTTTCAATACATCAGTTACCAAAGAATAGACCGTATAATTTTTGAGGTGTTAACAACGCGTGAGAGAGCTAACTGAAGATCACATTAGGTTTATAGAGTTTGAGCTTCATCCATCCGGAGGGTAATGTTGAGTCGGGTTGTCGACATAATTCTGATTCATCATGGAAAAATCTGGAACCTCTTCTATCTCCGTTGAAGGCTGCTGACATGAATTTGGGTGAAATGTATAAAGGTGTCATTAAATGGGATCAAACTACAACATACATGAAAATCTTGGCATGGGCATGTATAAGTACCTGCCACCACTGAAGTAGCCGCCATAGCAGAAAATCAATTAGCATGACTACGAAAAATATTTTGCCAGCCCAAGCACCGCAAGGCAGATACCTGGACACAAACACCAAATAAACTAAGTCAGTAGCTACTGCTGCTAGCTCTCATGAATGTAAATCGTTTTGAGAGGTAGCGGACTTGGTAACTAACAACACCAAACTAAAATTGGACCAGATTGGACAGGTGAGTCTTGAATTTGAACCACACTACTAAAATAGGTGTACCATAATGCTTTTATATGTTTTAGAAGATAAGACGATAGATTTTGATTCTGGATTCTAAATGCGTAGGATGTTTACAAACTAATACTAATCTATGTTTATGCAAACACCAGAAGGGGAAAACCCATGGATATTTCCACTAGATGCAAACACATTGAAAAAAAATGCATGATTTCCTTCTCAAATGAACAAAATCCCATGAACCATACCGTGAGAGTCTATCCAGAAGATCTTGGTTGGAGAAAGCCAATGCGCGGTCATATACAATTTCAGTCCTCTTGGCAACGTCATGCCAACTATACAACTTTTTCATCTGCAGTGAGAAACATGTCCGATTTAAATTAGTGGCCTAGTTAATTTTTTTTGCTAACCACAATAGGGTTTTCGAATACCACTAACTCTAAGGTGCATGGCTTGTGGGTCAATCCTGGGGAGAAAATGTATTGCCTTTTGAATTGCACGGACCATGTCAGAAGGATCTGGTTCTGCTAAGACAACCATGTCATCTGGCAAAACCTGATAGTAAATATTCAGTTTCATCAGGAAATGATCAACTACACAACAAAGATGCCTGAAATGCTGGAGCCACTGGCATCCATAATCATACTCAACATACTTAGGAAGAAAACCAGTGAGATGCGGGTAAGAATAAGGTTACATGCCTCAGGAACTCCTCCTACACGTGTGCTGACGGTTAATAACCCGCAACTTGCGGCCTCCAATATGGCTATACAAAATGCTTCTGTCAATGAGCTGTATAACAAAAATGTGTAAAATAAGCTCCGATGTACAAGAATGCAATCATCTGAAATTACGTGAAAAACAAAATGCTGCTAAAGTCTACAAATAAATGTAACAACATGCAATTAATGTTACTATCATAGATTTGCAATAGTTGCACGATAAGGTGTCCCTTTAATCAAATGAATTGGGGCCGCAAGCTGTTATTGACATCACATTTTAAACCAGACATGTCAGGTTCCACTCAATGATTTTGCATTTACAGTCAAGCACTTGATCAATACCCTTGGCTTGAAATTGGATACAATCACTCGCAGTGAACTTCTCACGACTTACAAAAAACTGGTATATGACGAGGAACAGGAAGGCTCCAATCTAGTACCTGTTTAAGAAAATGTGACCTGTGATTAATACGGATCGCACTTGAGCATGGGGAACAGCCCCCAACATCTCTACACGGTCTTGAAGAGAGTGTTTCTCCCGCATCTCTTCTATCCGCACTCGTTTGGGCCCATCACCACCAACAATGAACCTAACCTGACAATTATGTAAAGTAAATGACATCATCAATACTAAAGAAGCCAAATGACATTACATAATACACAATATTTAATAATATGTATCCTCATTGTGCTTAAATTGATGGAAGAAGAAACTCACATTGGGAAACAAGCGGCATACTGCAGGAATTACTTCAACAAGCAGATCCGCACCTTTTCTATACACCAACCTACTAATTACTACAATAATAATTTCTTTACAACTGAGTTGCTCTGGAGCAGGCTTGAACATAGCCGTGTCAACAGCATTTGGTATTACATAGACCTTTTCCGGGGGAAGGCCCGACCTGAGCACTGTGTTCTCCTTACTCGTGTGAGAAACACATATGGCCTGAGTTACATCCGCCAAAGTAAATTGTAGTACCTTGTTCATGTGAATGCTACCCGCATCAGCAAATCCATAGAGTGAATGGTCAGTGAATACAACTTTGTATCCCATTGTGCGTGCATGCATCAAAGCTTCATGACAGAGAGTGGAGAAAGCTTGATGTCCATGGACTATAGTAATTTTTTCTCGTATAAGAACAGTCCTCATAATGGGAAGTGTCCCATAAAAGGTAGGCAGAGTATTCTGCATCAGAAATGGTTTCCACGGTATGTAGTACACTTTCAGGCCACCTGTCATATATCTTACCCCAGATCGGTTTCCATACGCATGAGTCATAACCACCACCTGAACAGCCATATACCCATAAATTACCAATAATTGCAAAACTTTGTCAGATAATTTATTAACCCAGTACAAAAAGAATATCGGAAAATGTTCAACAATTTTCTCTGAGCATAGTGTCATTCAAATGCGACAAAATATTACTCACCTTATGTCCACGCTTGAGCAAGCACTGCGAAAGGTAATAAATGTGGTTCTCCACACCTCCAAAGTTAGGGTAAAAGAAATCAGACACCATCAGAATTCTGTGCCTTTTGCACTCACTCATGATTACCAGACCCCTAAGCAACTGCAACATCACAAAAACCACACCCATAATTGCAACATTTGACATTCAACAGATCCCCACATTACTCTCTAATCCAAAACTTAAGTAAATTATAAATTTACACAGAGTCCTGCTCAAACCTCTATCAGAATGAATGCACCCTATTTCACTTCCTTGTTTCTGCAATATAACACTCCAACTTGAGCTAATTATGCCTCATATTGCACTGATCTAAACAAATGGCTTCGAAACTATAGAAATCATCCCTCTAACTGCAAAATCACTCACAGCTGCCAAGAAAATCAAATCCACTAATGAATAAACCAACTGCAGAACCAAAGCAACTAAGCACAAAATGAGCTTCAGTTCAACAAATTTAGTGCTTCAAAAAGGCATCAGAGAAACAAATATCCATTCAAATATCTACAAGAAAAGATTCAACAAATCAATTAAAACAACCTACGAATCGAATGAAGCTCCGGTCTCTTCTCCAGAATCGTCGATCGGAACCGGAGCAAGCAGCAAATCTCCACAGCTGCGTGATTCTCCATTCTCATTTTTTATTCGATTCAAACCGATTTGATCGAACCGACCCAATCGGTCCAATTCGAGCCGGTCCGATTGGTGTCGTCAGTGGAATGTTCTGGAATCATAACCCAGCGTGGTTTACTAAAGCCCTAATCCGAAGAAGCAGCTCTTTGCAGTGTCATTTTCTCTCTCTCACTCCTTATCCACACACCCACAGCAACCGTTGCCGGCCAGCTTTCAAACTCCTCCGGCCATGGCCTCCGCAAGCGCACTCTTCACCGCCTCTACCTTCACCTCCTCCAAGCAGGTGCTTAATTTCGGAATTTCTTGAATTTTTATTTTTGTTTTATGATTTGTGGATTTGGAGTTTAATTGGTGTGAATGTGCAGACAAGTTTGAGGAGAAAGAGCGGGCAGCAGGCGCAGAGATTGAGTTACAGGCCCTCCGGCAGTCTGTTTACTGTCAGAGCTGCTGCCAAGGAGATTTCTTTCGACCAGAAGTCTAGAGCTGCTCTTCAGGCTGGTATTGACAAGCTTGCTGATGCTGTTGGGCTCACACTTGGACCTAGAGGTACCTATCAGTGTCAAATGATTTGTGACATTCGTTTGCGATTACCTATAAAGTTACAGTTGAAGATTTGATGCGTTATTGATGAGGGAGATTATGTAACATTGCTTATAATGGTGTGATGTGATTTTGACAATTTGGTGTGCTTTTATGTCAATATTTTACCTATATGGTAATTACAGGGAGAAATGTGGTGTTGGATGAATTCGGGAGCCCCAAAGTTGTGAATGATGGTGTGACCATTGCTAGGGCAATTGAACTGCCCGATGCAATGGAAAATGCAGGCGCTGCTCTCATCAGGGAGGTAAGACTTGTATCTTCATGTACATTTTTGGGAGTTTTTTTTTGTAGTTGCTTCTACAGCCTAAGTTGCACAGATACAGGAACGGGTACATATGTGTGTACGGGTACAGATATGAGAAACATGAATTTTGAGATTATTAGTTTACGGGTACGGCACAAAAACGGTTACTAAATTCCTTAAAAATCTATTATTTTTACTTGTTACTTGAGAAATTCACAAATAATTAGTTGTTATAAGCAAAAATGGGATAGAAATACTATAGTTCTTACATACACACATCCAAGAAAGATATCTAAGCAAATTTTCAAGGATTTTCAAACATATTAGTAATTTTAAGTCGCTAGAAGTTTTTCCAAGTTTTTGAAGTTTCCGTTGTAGAAATGGGTACGGGTACGAGATACAGCATCCTCTCGGAGTTTCTGTGCAACATAGTCTACAGCATGTATGATTAGTTTCTATTTTCCAGCTTAATTTGTGTAAAATGGTGTGTGTTATTCATTCTAATGTGCTTGTCGTATGTAATTGTTATAAAGGTTGCAAGTAAAACAAATGATTCAGCTGGTGATGGGACGACAACAGCATCAGTTTTGGCGCGTGAAATTATAAAGCTTGGGCTGTTGAGTGTGACATCAGGTGCCAATCCTGTGTCAATCAAGAAGGGAATAGACAAAACTGTTGCTCGGCTGATTGAGGAGCTTGAAAAGAATGCTAGGCCTGTCAAAGGTGGTGATGACATCAAAGGTAGTGCTCCTCCACTCAGTTATTGTGTTTCATCAAAAATAGAAGTCTCGTGCTTGTTTTATGGACTAATGACTGTTATGCATCGTATCAGCTGTGGCTTCAATCTCTGCTGGGAATGATGATCTTATTGGGGCAATGATTGCTGATGCCATTGATAAAGTCGGGCCTGATGGTGTTTTGTCTATTGAATCATCCTCGTCTTTTGAGACCACTGTCGATGTGGAAGAGGGAATGGAGGTGTGCATCATTTAAGTTTTACTCTTATTTTCCAAGTCTTGTTGAGGTAATCTGTTGCTCATTATGTGTTGCACATTGATTCCAGATAGACAGAGGATACATCTCCCCTCAGTTTGTGACGAATCCTGAGAAGTTGATTGCTGAATTCGAAAATGCAAGGGTTTTGATCACTGACCAAAAAATCACATCTATCAAAGACATAATTCCTTTGTTGGAAAAGACCACTCAATTAAGGGCTCCGCTGCTTATAATTGCCGAAGATGTTACTGGGGAGGCGCTGGCTACTTTGGTGGTGAACAAGCTAAGAGGAATTCTTAATGTTGCCGCCATTAAAGCCCCTGGTTTTGGTGAGAGAAGAAAGGCTCTGTTGCAAGATATTGCCATTATGACAGGTTTGCTGACAAGAATGTGACTGTATTCATGTCTCATGTAACTAACGGAGCAATTTCTAGATTATATACTTATTGTCGTGTCTTCTCCATCTTCCAGGAGCGGAGTTCCAGGCCAGTGATCTCGGGTTGCTCATTGAGAACACTACAGTTGATCAGCTTGGGACGGCAAGGAAAATAACTATTAGCAAGGACACCACTACTATCATTGCTGATGCTGCATCCAAGGATGAAATCCAAGCAAGAATTGCTCAGATAAAGAGGGAGCTTGCTGAAACAGATTCCGTCTACGACTCTGAGAAATTGTCTGAAAGGATTGCCAAATTGTCTGGTGGAGTTGCTATTATAAAGGTTGGAGCAGCCACTGAAACTGAGCTCGAGGACCGCAAACTCCGCATTGAGGATGCCAAGAATGCCACATTTGCTGCAATCGAGGAGGGCATTGTACCTGGTGGGGGAGCTGCGTTAGTTCATCTGTCTACCTCCGTCCCCGCGATCAAGGATAAACTTGAGGACCCGGAAGAGAAATTAGGAGCAGATATCATCCAAAAGGTAAACATACACCCTCTGTCTGCGGATTTTTTTGCTCATTTAATATGTGGTACCAAGATTAGCTGAATTGTCCAGTGGACTAATTTCCAATTCATTTTGTAGGCATTGGTAGCGCCAGCGGCCTTGATAGCTCAGAATGCTGGTATTGAAGGAGAGGTAGTAGTTGAGAAGGTAAAGGCCTCAGAATGGGAAATTGGTTACAATGCAATGACAGACAAATACGAGAATCTAGTAGAATCAGGTGTCATCGACCCCGCTAAAGTCACTAGATGTGCACTCCAGAATGCTGCATCAGTTGCAGGAATGGTCTTGACCACACAGGCCATCGTGGTGGAGAAGGCCAAACCAAAGGCACCTGCTGCAGGAGCTGCACAAGGTCTAGCTGTGTAATAGCAAAGTCAAATGAATTTGCTTACTGATTAGAGGAAATTTTGGCTTAATTTTGCGACTTACATATAATTACTTGGCCTTGTAAGTTTGATTCGCTATTTAAAAGTTGGTCCAAGTTTGTTCGCAGCAGATGTTAGAAAGTGGTATTTATTATACCCAATTGTTGAATTTTGGCATATCTGGCCTTGATTGAGATGAGCAGTGGAACTGGCTGCTGTGATGTTCATCAGGGACCTAAGATTTTGATGATCCAACTTAATTTAATTTCGGAAATTAACATGACAGGTAATTTTTTTTTTTTCTAATTTAAATTTTTTTTTAGCTCAAGAAGAAGAGGCAACAACCAACCAACGTAAATCAGCAGGGGCTTGGAAAGAAAGGTAATATGATTTGAGCCGGTGGTAAGAGGTGCTTCTAAATAATTATTTTAATTTAGAACCATGTTGATATTACACTGATATGAATATAAATATAATAAATACTTTCTTTATCCTATGTATGTCACTTAATCGAATTTTTTTGTCCACGTTTACTTGTCATTTAATAATTTTCAATGCGTATTTAATATCAACAACTATCTTAAAACGTCAAACATTAATCACTTCTTCATCATAATCAATGAAAAACTCATTCCTCACGACTAATAATCTACCAATTTTATTTTTTGCACGAAATTTATTACAAAAATATTAACCACCTACTTATTAAATTTGTTCAATCGCTAGCCTTAACTTCATGAAAATCTACTCAAATTAATTTTAAACGACATGTAAAAAAGGACGGAGGGAGTAATACAGATCGTTTGAAAAACCCTTAGAAATAATTACCGATTCTCAAAATATAACTGCAGCTCCACTGGAGATGTGACTAAGGCTGTGTTTGGTTTAG
>NQLW01000008.1:3799101-3817544 GCA_002312845.1 Kalanchoe fedtschenkoi
TGTTTGGTTTAGAGAAAATTAGGGATGGAAAATTAAATGGAAAGTTACATGAAAAATAGGACGGAAATTTGTTTAAATTAAATAATGTTTTAGTACTTTCTACAAAAATTTTCACCTCCAACCAAACAAGGGTAAAATAAGATGGATTTTTTGAGGAATTCATTTTTCCCTCTAACTTTCTTTTACCTCTAACTTTCCTCAAACCAAACACAGCCTAAAAGAATGTGACAAATAATTCCCTCGTTGAATTAAGCAATAACAAAGTTTGCCCCCCGAATCACCGCAAATTCTTGGGTGCTCTGTGAGTATGTGTTCTTGTTTGTGACGTCGTTTTATTTTTGATGAAAACGACGTCGTTTTACGTGTTACACATTAAACACACCGCGCTCAGCTAAAACAACTGATGAATATTCATCAGTTGATCTGCTATATTCATCTGTTGGCCAAAAACAGCTTATGGATATATAAGCACAACTGATGAATATTCATCAATTCTGCTTCTATATTCATCAGTTGATCTGCTCTATTCATGAGATGACCTGCTATATTTATTAGATGATTTATGTTTCAATATTTGCATAAAACAACAACTGGTGAATATATAAGCACAAATGATGAATATTCATCAAATGACCTGTTATATTCATCAGTTATGCTTCTATATTCATCAGTTGAAGCAGAAAATGAGTGATGAAATGAGAAAAAAGACGTTGTATTTCATCACAATCAAAACGACATCACAAACGAGAGTACCTACTCTCGGAGCAGCCAAGAGTAATTACAAAATCACAATAACATTATCATTTTTGAAAATATTTTTACTCGTCCCTTATCTCTTTCATGCATCAGCAGCACAACGAGAAAGTATAGTTATTATAATCGGATAGAAAATTAAACGGTTCATAAGTTTAAGTTGACTCAAAACTCTCAATTTTTTAAGATCAGATCGTCAATTTAAGTCGATTCGACTGTGTATTTAATTATATAAATTATATCCAAACAAATTTTACGGGAAAAAAAATACAAAAGGAGCTACTTGTTAAAAATTGTACTTGTAATTATCAAATCTTAAAATTTTAAGTTTTTCATTTTCACGGGCCTCGTGTTATTTTGCAATACTCAAGTAGGCAAGAAAAATAATGTTATCTTTCAATTTAAGCCCAACTAAATCTTAAAATAAAAAAAACACAAACCAAAATAGTCCATTCACATTTTCAGAAATCGATCCAGGAACGCCGGAGACCACCGGAAACCATTATTGAAAGTGACATATCTATTGAAATATTAAATTTGATTTGTGTTTTAAGATTTGTAGGGTTATCTATTGAGTTTATAAAGTTGGATTGCCGTAAAATCTAAAAAGTTCTAAATTGAGTGGATGGTAGGTGATAGTTGTTGGTTTGAGAAAAAGCCTAGACTCATCCCATGAATAATATAAATATGAGACTTGTTGTCACTTATAAACCATCACATTCTCAAATCAAATTCTCTATTCTAAAACTCTCTCTAAGTATACTTTCTTCATTCAAATATTTCTTCCAACAATATCAACATCTGTACTAGAAGAAGTTTTATTAGGCCATTGTTGGCTTATTGAACGCATCTAGAAAGTTGAGATTGAAAATCTCTACTTTTAGACTTGAACGGTTTCCTCCGATACGGTGATTGGAAGATGCATGCGAAGCTAAAAGCGAGGTGTTGCTCGATTGACTCGCTAAGTCAAATAGTTTTAGAACTGACCAACTCATAAAAGATCCACCACCAAAGCCGCGGATGCTTTTGAAAGATCCAGATGAGTTGGGCTTTTCGCTAGATACTCCTTTGAAAACAGATATCTAAACTAAGTCCATGTCTTAAGGCTTTGTTTCTGTGTTGATTTTAGAGTGGAAAAGGAAGAAGATGAAACAAAAAATAGTGTTCACGAGTTTAATGGAGGAGGGATTTGGGGGAGGAATGAGGGATTTGAACCCTATTTTCCTTTCCTTCCGATTTGGGAGTTGAGGAAGGGAAGGGAAGGGATGGGGAAATGATAAAATGAAATTATGATTTTACCCCTCATTTAGGGAAGAGAAGGATTCAAGGACATTTTTGTTAATTTTTAATTTTTTTCTCATATCCCTCCAAATCTTTTATGTACTTGGGATCACCCATTTTTTTCATTTCCTTTCCTTTCCTTCTCTTTCATATCTTTCCCTTTCCTCTCTGCTTCCCTCTCATTTCTCTCCAAACTCAGGAACACTGCTTTGAGAAACAGTTTTTCGCTAATTAAATTCATTTAATTAAAAAGTTCACCACTATTACATTCTTACTCTCTGCAGGCATTATAAAGTAGACAAAGGCTAGCAACTAATTCAATCCTCTCATATATTATCCACTTCAAGAATCACACATATGCCCACACTCCGTAAGTGTTGGAATAATCTCGGACTGGCTCACTTGGAGAACCCAATTACGAAAAGTTTGATCTCCAACTGAGGTTTCGGTCAACTGTTGTAAAAAATGCAAATTAGATATATTTGAGAAAATTTTTGATCAACAATCAGATTCCCTTATTCGACAAATTCAGAAAATTATTTTGATCATTAGAGGCATTGTAATTAAGCGATCAGAAGACCGTCAGCGCCAACAATCCAGCGTCATCTGTTGTGTAAAAAGAAATCATTCAGACGATATCTTCATCCTCCAACACCGGTTAGTATGTTGACTCCGAACTTAGTTTAGATGTTGATGTTGATAGTCCAAATAACTCTTGCTCATGAGTTTCAACAACATTATTTTTAGACAGTTTTAACATTTGATAGATTTAGATCTGTTTATCTTAATTTTATCTTTCATTTCAATTTTGGTGCATGTTGGTTATAGGCCAGCAGATGGTGAAAGAGAATTTTTTAAGATAGGTGAAACCTTAAAATTATACTGCGCATGATGCTGAATATTCTCAAATTTTCAGCAGTAGTATTTGGATGCATTATAAATTTTTATTTGTTTCAATTTTCTTTTATTATGAAATTATATGCATTTTGATTACTATTGAAAATTTCAGATCAAATTAAGATTCATACTCAACCGAGTAGCCTGTACTCGACCGAGTATAATTCTCTTGTGAATTCTACTCGACCAAATAAGATGGGTTTATGATAATCATAGAGTAAAATTTTGCGCGACCCAGTAAGTGCACTCGACCGAGTAGAAATCCTTTGTGAATTCTACTCAACCAAGTAATATGGGTTTATAGGACCCATAAGTTTTTATGCGTCTCACACGGTCCGATTAAGCTTTTACTCAACCGAGTAAGTAGCCTATACTCAATCGAGTAAGATTTTACTCAACCAAATAGCTTGTACTCAACAAGGTATGAGGAAGAATTACCTTTTAATGTTGATAATCTTATTTATAATGGAACAACGAGATGTTTTGCTTAAAGATTCAAATTTTGATGTCTGGATTTACATAATAAGTTTTAATAATGCATGATCATTCTTTGACCATAATTGATTTTAAACATGCAGTGCTATTATTAATTTTCCTTATAAATTAACTATTTAAAATTTATTTTCAATTATACCCAACGATCATATGGGTTAGAACTGTCATTAACATGTAACTATTTAGATCAACATATGATTAATTTCATATGTGATATTGCTTCTTGTACTTACTAATAATTTTTCTTTTCTAATTCAGTTCATCATGCCTCAAACATTGCTTGTCACATGGCTGACATTGATGCTCCTATCTATTATCTGGATATACCAAGAAATATGTACGGTCTAATGAGACTACTACGAAATATTTACTCGTGGGTGGGGCAAGCTCTTCTATTCTGGTTCATGGTTTCTCTACTGAACAACACTAACTTTCCTTCTTGGAAAGATAAAATTGAGATGGTAATGGATATTCTTGACTTTGACCATGCTTTACGTGAGACTGCTCCCACTCCTCCTGATTCTGATGAGGAGAATTATGTTGAGAAAGATGGGAGCGGTCCACCTGCTAATGGCTTATGGTATTGAATCAATGGAAGCAGATTGATATTCAGTATCTTGAATTCAGTAAATGAGTAAAGAAATCTGAGACTAGCGTTACATACCGGTAGTATGAATCTGTTTGGAAATATGAGCAGTAGGCACAACACTTAGCCGGTCCTCACAGTGATTTATAACTTTCCCCTTCAATATGCATAAAAAAATATGATGCCGACTCTCATAATATCGGATCTCAGACAATCTGACAATGACATCAATGTGCACCTAACTTCTTTAATATAATATTTGAATTTACTGGGGGAGACGGAAGTTCCATCATACGACACACTAAAAGAAGAGATATTTACAATGCGAGCCATTTTTTTGCTCGATTAATGACTTCTCGGCTTACAGCAATCTGTCTGGTTACAGTTTTAAAGGCTATAAAGCATGCCCGATAAATGAGGACGACAAAATTTCATTGAAACTGCAAACGTCCATAAAATTGTTTACACTTGGCATAAAAAGATTTCTTCCAGGTTCACACTCATATCTAGGAAAGAAAGTCTAATTAAATGGACTGACGGAATATAAAGCTGTGTCGGTTCATTTGACAGGTGATGAAATTCTATAGAAGATTCAAGACATCGAAAGCTATTTTGGGAAGACTTTGAATTAACAAGCAACGATCACTTGAAGAAAAAATCCATATTCTTCAGTTTGCTGTATTTGTTGAATCTGCCAGTGAGACATTGTATAGACGTTATATATTTAGAGAAGAACATAGCCAAGAGTCTAATTGGAACACTGTTTAACATTAAAGGAAAGAAAAAACATGGACTGGCTACGAGACTTGTGTTTAATTTGATAAAGATGGGAATATGAAAGAAATTGGTATCGCAAGTTGTAGGTAATCAGATCTTCTTACCACCGGCTAGTTACTCTCTCTCTATCTCTCTCTAAAGGAACAAAGGAAAGACAAAACATGGACTCTCTACGAGACTTGATTTGCTTGATATTTGTTTGAGTCTTTTCCTGGATAACGAAGATGCACAAAGTCTCTGAAACATGTACAAAGCTCAGAGACTGTTTTTAAATAGGCATCGAAAGCATACAATGAAATATAATTAGCATCAACCGTTTCAAGAATATGTGACAACCATGACTTTTGGTAATTGTCAACATCGACATCAACACATCCAGCAATGTTCGATACATAAATATCTGGACACATCAACTCATTGACCCACACACATACTCCTCTTGTGTCCGCATCTGAAAGCACGTACGAAGCCTTGGGTAAGTAAAAACTATTTCTATCAGGAACATGTTTCAAGTTTCTTCTACTTCAAATTTGCTGGATATTTTTTCTTGCCGCAAGATTATGTTTACTTAAGCCGTCCACATTCATTAGTGTGTTGAACAGTTTATCAAATATTTTTCTGACGTGCATTACATCCAATTTGTGTCAAAACAAATTATCTTTCTATTATGGAAGATTCCAAAATATACTTCTTTTCTTTCCATGTTGTTCTACTTTGAAATCTGGATGGTTCTTTTTCCTTGGCGGCACATCAACAATACACAGAATGTCTGCTAGAAACTGATTAAGTAGTATCGCACCGGGAATACGTATTGGTGGCGGGTTATGATACTCCTTCCTCTTGGTGAAGTTTGTTGTATCTTATCGGTAAGGATAATTTATAGGTGAACCACAGACGCTCGTCCACTATGATGCATAAATATAGGATATGTCAATTTATGTGTAGTGGACCATTCACAGAGCATTGCATATGTCAGAAAATTTTTTACTGTCCATAGCGCAACCATAATGTTCCTTATGCAATAGAATAAAACAAGACTCTCCAGATCGTCACAAATACTTTAACTCATCAACCAGTTTCTAGAGAAAGACATCGATCCTTTGTCACTGTCCCTTTGGACCGGGTATCGTTACGGTAAAAAATAAGAGTCTTGTCTTCATGCACAATGAAGGAGACATATTGTATGGGGAATAACTGGCTAGCATGAGTAGCCACCCCGATTGCCCAAAAAGGGACTAAATCCATCAGTGCAAATATCAGGCTTGACATTGTTTTAGCCAGAAAACTATTATTTTTTGTAGTGTTACGCAATTTTTTTTTTAAACTTCGTATAAAGTCCAAAAAAACGTCACTTATAACTCTTTCCCACATGGTGATCAGACGGTATAATAACAGTCAATCACCAGCTACACTAAGGCTCGGCGGGACGAGGACTCAAAAGTAGTAGAGGGGTATGCTGTCGGAATCAGTATTATGGATTTCACAACTCGATGCCGGAAATGAACTCGTTTAATGCTGTGGTTTAAAAGTTTGACGAGTCAAAGAGGGTTGAAAAGTTTCCAACACAAACCGCTTTGATGATAGCGGTTTCCTAAAAGAACTTACGGATAATACTCGCGGTTATTTTGAGTTCCCAACGGAGCAGCATCATGTAATCCAGATTAGCTGTCATGTCTCTATGTTACCGAACCGTGGTTGATGGAGACGGTATAATATAAGACAAACAGCGGATACTAGAGGTGGTTTGTTATAAGTAGGGTAAAACACGAACTAAATATACAATTAGGATAGTTTTTATACAAAACGAAGCTAAAAGTGTATTTTAGAAGAAGAGTCCCTCCAATAGCAAAAGCTTCTTTTAATAATATGTCATCAGTAAGAAAAAGAAAAGATTGGTCGGCGGCTTATAAGATAGCATTATTGTTGTTTTGTTCATGTTTATTCATTGATCAAATTGATGAATAAAGTTATCAATCTGATGAATACATATATTAAATTGATTAGCAAATGCATCTGATTGATAAATATATGTATCTAACTAATGAATATAAATATTCATTTGATAAATATAGATATATAATTGAAAAATATAATAACTTATCTTATATCAACATAGCTATTTTAATAGATATAAAATATAAAATTGAGACATAAGGTAACATTGAGTGTAATAATGGGAGGAAAGGAAATTGTGGAGACTTGACTATAAGATAGTGTTATTGAGTGTAACATTGAAAAAAAAAATGAAAGGAAAGGAAAGAGTACTTGTTTTAGAGTGTTTTGTTTTTTGTAAGGAGATCAGAGTTGGGAGGATCTGGAAGAGTTCGGAAGGAATAAACACTCTTTTTCTTTCCATCCGATTTAAGTGGATTTGGAAATAAAGGGAATGATTCAACGGAATATATTTTTTATACATAGGGTTATTTAAATAATAATTTCGCTGTTTTTTCTCTTTTATCCTTTCTAATCACATCTAAACTCATTAATATCAATTTTTCTTTCTGTCATCAATTTTTTTTTTCCATTTCTAATACTTCCTTTTTCATTATATCCATACTCGAGAACAAAGTCTAAAGACTCTTCTACTTACCTTTCATAAACACTCACACCTGTTGCCAGATTTCGAAACCTCTACCTTAAATTTTGTTTTGTTTTTTTTTTTTGCGGTGGTCAGGGGTCGTACACTCCTTCTACTTTAATAATAACGTTCTTACTCACTGCGAACCGGCTCACGCGCACCTTTAGCGTATCAAAACGTAAATATGATACCACCAAAACTCAAACCTGAAATCTTAAAATTATTAGACACTATCCTTAACCACTAAACCAATGTCTTATTACTCTCCGGCCATAAGAATTTGAAACCCTTATAAGACAAGACTTCTTCAATAGGAAATTAATCATCAGGCCCGGCCTTGTAAAAGCAACCACATTTGCTTTGCCAAAAAAAGCCAAATTCAATGACTCCAAATTCTTACACCCTACTCTTTCATAGATACCTACTAGCTTTTCAATTATGGATGGATTCTGACTTTTTAACTCGAACCCCACTAAAAAAAGGACTCCAATTCGCAGTATAATATTCAGCATTATCTTTGCATGACATGACATATTGAAGAATTACTTAAATACTAAATTACATGCCCACCTCGTTGCCTTCTTTCACCAAAAAAAAATTGCACCAAATGTAATTGTTTTCCGGCTGTAAAATCACATTGTCACAGAATTTTCGACTTTTTTCGGTCAATTTTTTTCTTCTAATTTTTTCCATTGACTGTGTAGGTGATCGAAAGCCCCTGAAAAATGACAGACAAATGAGTCTGGACTGAACTATTTAAAAATCTTCTCATAAATGGTTATAAAATCGCTAGAAAATGGGACTCTAGTGCGACTATTTTTCAGCCAACTTGTAGCCAACTACTTTCCAGACTTTATAAAATAATTTCATATTTCTTTTGTCAAAAAATTTCTGCAAAGTGACCACAAAACTTTTACATTTTCTGGCAAACTCAAGGCTGTGTTTGGTTCTGGAAAAATTTGATGAAAAATTAATAAAATTCATTGTTTGTTTTAGATGAAAAATAGGAGGGAAACAAAATTAGGTGAAAAATTAGATGAAAAATGCTATTCTTATTTCTAACAAATCAATCCAATCAAATTCAACATATCTCGAATAAATAACCACATTTTGAACAAATTCAATAAATTTCATCAAATTCAATGTATTAGGTGATGAACGGTTGATACTTTTCTATATATTTTTTTTAAAACTTTCCGTGATCATGAAAAATGAAATGAATTCCTAATAATTTTCTTGACATTTTTCTTATAAAATCAAACAAGAAAAAATTAGATGGAATCCATGAACGATTTCATTTCTTTTCAATTTTCCTTCAAACTTTCTTTTCACCAAAATTTTCTTAAAGCAAACACAGCCTAAACTAAGACGGAAACTTTTTCGAAACCTAGACGGAAACGAAACTTAAAATTGGACACAAATCCTTTGTTCTTGCTTCCACCACTACCGCGTCTCTCTCTCTGGTCGTTGTCTCCTCCCGCCGGCTCCACCTCAGCCCATTCTCTTTTACCTTCTCCCTCTGCTCTACTCCCTCCATCTTCACCACTATCACAATTAATTCTTTCACACTACAATTTTTAATTTGTTTTCTAAATGCTTGAGAATGAGATTATTCTGTAACTGATTAAATTTTAATCTGACCTAATAATTAAATTTTAGAAAAAATATAATTTGATCTCTAATAACATAAACTAACACAATAAAATTTAAAAAATTACAAAACATTGTCAGGTGTCGGTTTGGGTTGGTATAAAAATGACATTTTTTATTATTTTAATTAAATCTTCTTAGTTTATGTTATTAGAAATCTAATTGTAATTACTATAAATTTATCTGGGTTAGATTATAATTTAATTAATTATAGAACAGTTCTGAGAATTATAAAATTTTGTAGATGGTTTACGCTCGCAATTTAAGAAAGTATAGTAGTTCAAACCCTTTTTTTGTCGTTTACCCTTGATTAAATTAATGGTGGATTGTGTTGAGTTAGTGTCACTTGAGCATCTAAATTAGATTTATTTTTAAATGATCTTTATGTTTTGGATAGTTGAAAGTTGCACTATCATAATTGTCTCTTGTATTAGTCCGCTGGCTGAAAATTCAGCGGACTTTATTTCACCCAAAAGTCAGATAAAAATTGATCGAAAAATATTATCTATAGAGGTATTCCGGCCATCTCTAGATTGCCAAAATACTAATCGGCAAACGGACGGAAAATTACACGCTCACTCTGAATTCTCAAATAGTCAAAGAAGTGAGAGAGTAAAAAAAATAAGTAAAAAATAAGTGAAGAACATAATTTTATTCTTTGTCTCTTCTACATTCTATACAACATTATAGGTAGCATTTGTATTTATTATATAGTCTTGAATTCATAGCAACCATTTATCTTTGATGGCTTTTACTCATAAAACATTTTCATAAATTCCCATGTCACAAGTATGATTGAATAATGTTGATATAAATGTTTAATAGATAATTAGTTGAACATCAACACAAAATTAAGATTTATATCACTCAGACTTTGATATCCAATTCAATTAAATGTGAGGTTAATAATTACACTCCAATTAACAGGGTAAAACCTCATGAAAAAAAGAAAAAAAAGTACATAAATTATTTTGTACTTCTCTCGGTCTTCAATACATCATTAAACACTTGTTCAAGTGTATTAGAACCGAACCGGATCCACCGATTTATTATGATCAAGAATGAGTTCCGGCCTCGACTGCATAATGTATTAGACTGATCAAACAGAATTGATCAAAATAGAATGAACCGCTATAAACCAGCTAAAATAATTATAATATAATTTCAATATTACAATTTTTATTTAAAAGAAAAAAATCCAAAAGGTTTCCAAACTATCGCCATCTATCTAATTGCAGTCCGCTACCGCATTTTACAAATCGGGAGCAAAGTCCGTCAACTTTAATGAAAAATTAAATTCTGTTAACGGTTGTTCACTCCATTAACACCCTCACCTGACTCTGTTAACAGACATCAAATACACCAAACTACACATTAAACGCACTCCCTCAAACTTTCCTCCACCTCTGCATTCGTTTCCAGCTCCAAAACTCTCACCTTCGCCGCCTCCTCCACCCTCCCCGGCTCCCTATTGTCCTCCCTCAGCCTCCCATTCTCATCCACTAGCTCCCCGTTCTCCTTCTCCACCTCCACCTAAGGGTATCAATGGGTCTGGTCCAGACCCATTTGGAAGGACTCAGACCCAGACCCATTATTTGGACCCACTAGATGCAAAATAAATTGTTTAATATTAAATTATCAAATAAAATAAATAAATAAATATCGGTTATGAAAATAATAAATTATGAAAAATATATGTTTATATTTAAATTTAAATTTATTTTAAAATGAAATTAATTTTTTTTAAATAATTAAATAAAAAATAAATTTTATTTTTTAAAAAGTAAATCTTTTTTAAAATAATTTTTTATTTTTTTAGAAATCTTTTTTTGAAAAATATTTTCATTTTTTAAAATTTATTTTTCATTTTTTATAAAAATTTATTTTATTTTACATCTAAATAAACTAATTATCAAAGAGAACCTAATATAACTATTATAAGGGTCCAAATGGATAAACGCTAATGGTTCCAAATAGGTAGACTCTAACGGGACCAAAGACCCAAATGGGTAGACCCAGACCTTAAAAAAAAGGGTCTGGACGGGTCTGGGTCTACTCTACCCAATTGACAACCCTGCAGTCCGCCAGCCTCTCCTCCACCATCAACTTCCACTCCACCAGCTACGGATGGCAATGGTGCAGTTCGGGGCGGTTAGTGGTATTATCATACCCTATCCGTCTCGAAACATATCAAAACCATACCCGCACCATAACCGCTCGGGTATGGAAAAATCAAAACCATCCCCATCCCCATCGGGTTTCGGTTTCACCATGGTTAACCATTTAACCAACAATCGATCTCTCATATGAAAAACTAAAAGCTTTGCAATTGGCCACGGATGAGAAGAATAATCTTAGCTCGCATAATTTTCTTTATTACAAGTGTTGGAAATACCTAAATTAAGTTTTATATCTCTAAAAAAACAATGATACTAATTAATATCATAGTACAATATGTTGTTATTAATAATTTGCTCGTCCTGATCAGCCAACCAGTTAATAGTGCATAACAAGCTTCTTTCCCCAACTTGGTGAAAAAAAATTTATCGAAGGGCGTCACATCTTACTTAAAATCAGGAGTAGTGCGATATTATTAACAAGTGACACGTACTGCATCTTAATAGATACCTGATCCTTTGTTTCATCTTATTTAAGACCGAAGAGAAAATGAGTAGTTCTTAATCCCAACATGGTCGGCAATTGAAAGAGGATTTTCATGAACTATGATCATTGAAACTAATTTCTTCCTAAACCTTTGCTGATCAAAAGCTTGAGATTTTACTTTATTCTTATTATTCACATTAAAAAAGGATTGTCTTACAACTTGATTTTTCTTTTTCAAGGATGATTTCACATGAGCATGTAGATGTGACGTCTCATCCATCAAATCTACTCTAAGAAGACATTTACAATATACACATCTTGCTTTCTTTAAATCAAGAACTGGAACCGTCTCAAAATAGTTCCAAACAATGGTCTTTACTGCACTGTCTGAAAAAATAGAGAGTGAATCCCTCATTAGTGAAGTTATATCATCCTCATCACTTGTCATGACCTTCATAAAAATAAAAAGAATGTAAAACACATTACAAAATATAGAAGTCTTTGTAAAGACACAAATTGTAGACAAAATATAAAAAAAATCTTATCTTTGGTACAGATGAGAGACGACAGACTACACTTTGGCTAAGGTTGTGCTTTTTGCAAATTGTGTCGTCAATGGTTTGGATAATAGAAATAAAGATTGATGACATAAAAGTCATACTTGACAATCGGCCGCTTCAGCCAAGCTTTCACTCGATGATAAAAAAATAATAGCTATTTCGTCGCTTCTGCAAGAGACAAATGAAATAAAACTCGTTGCGTAGCTTCAGACATGAATGTTTTGATGTTGTCTATGGGTTCACTAAGATACTTCGCTTCATTCGATGACATAAATAAAGAAAACACGCCGCACAACTTGAGATCAAATTTTTTTTTCTAGTTCTAGCAAAATATAATAAGCATAATCTAATAAAGCTAACTCAATGAATCACAATACTATATTATGATTACAAATTGAGCATTTTATTTAAATTCTTTCAATAATTACTAGAGAAATATGTATTATAGAATTAAATGTATTAATTAAATAATTCTTTCAATACTATATGTATTATTTTATTTAAATATTATTATGGGTGGTTAATTAAAGTCGGGGCGGGTCGGAGCGGATATGACAAATACCATACCCTTAACCTACCTGTCCGATTTTTTTCGGTTCGGTTACGGTTTTAACCGTGGGCGTGATCCACTCGGTTATTATCCATGTTGACCGGGGCGGGAACGGTTCGATTACGGTTCGGTTGAATTGCCATCCCTACCACCAGCTCCACATACCTCCCCTCCATACCCGCCAGATCCCTCTCCAGTCGTGCCATCTCAGCCACGAACTCCCTCACTCTCTCAGCCTCTGTGACGCCCTCGCCTCTGATCTATTCCACCCCGTCGCCACAACAAGCTGCCGACCTTCTCGTACTCTTGCCGGTCGAAAGTCCACCACAGATGTGCCATCATCTGCCCAATCGTGTAGCTCGCATCTTCATCGTCCAGGTCGAGCGACTGCACGAAGCTTATCATCTCCACCTCCACTCCCTCAGCCAAAATAACACAAAAATGAAAACAAATCCGCGGCGGATTTCATCCGTTGGTCAACGATTCGAGGCCGACAAACTGAAAGGGAGACGATTGGGTTGGGATTCGATGGGATTGGAGTCGGATTAGGGTTTGGAGTTGGATGGAAATGTGTGAGAAGATGAGAGGTCAGGGCGGAGTGGGTTGCGTGAGGTTCTGAAGGGGCGGGGTGGGCGGAGAAGCATCGGGGAGGGAGGTGAGATACATGGGCCACACCTGTTTTTTTAATGTATGTCAGGAACGAGTTAAAAAAGAGTGAGAAAATATGTTAAAAAATTAAGGAAAAAAATTTAAAAGGAGCCTTTAATTATCGCGTCCTATCCAATTACGGTCAGAACTACTGTGTTTTTCAAATAAGAGACATGAGCCGTTATTTTTGACGGACCGACCGACTCCATTAATGAGCCGTTCGCTCCGTTGAAGACATGTCAGTCTTGAAGTCAACTAATAACATGTGAAATTAAAAAAAATTCAAAACACATGGGCCGTGACTGACACATTTTCACAAACACTTTCGCCGCATTCTTTGACGGCGCCCAAGCACTAAAAACCTCCAACCTTTTCCGGCCGCAGATCCGGTGGACGGAGAAGGGTGTGTTGGGCCAATGACAATGAAGTTCACCATCCACCGCAACTCCAAAACTGAGAAGCAGATTTAGGATCACCAGATGAAAAGCCCCGACGCGCCAACCGCCGCCGCTGCCCGACCCAACGCCTTCTTCTCCAAGCTCATGATCTACCTCATCCTCGCCGTCTCGAGCGTCTACTTCGTCATCACTACTGTCGTCTTCATCATCAGTCAGTTTTTGTCTGACATGTGAAACTGCAGGTCGAGGTTGTGCACTCAAATTTTGCACAGACGTATAATTGCATTTTAGGCATTCTTCGTACAATATCATCAAGTTTAAAGCAATCTCCTCAACGCTGCCATCTTCAACCTCCGTATTGATCTTTAGCATAAAGTCAAACAACAAATTCTCCAAATCGTCAGCACAAAACTCTTTCGATTGCGTAAACCAGTCGAATACTTTGTCCACAAGCTGCTCCGCTCTGAGCCGCGTGTTCCGTCCTCCCACTCGTGATCAACCGCCATCTGTAGTGCCGCCCATCGCGAAAACATCAGACCGATTCCCTTCCTAAATATCAGCCGCTCCTCAACTGACAGATCTTGTCGGATGGCTCCGTCGCAAACCGCGTCGACGCTACCACCATCCCAAGCTGAGCATTCCACATCGGCCAGAGCCAGAGGCGAGGAAAGGGACCAACTTGAGTCACGTGATGTTCGTAATCGCGGCGTGGGCCAAGCTCTGAGAGATGCGAAAAGCTACATCAAAACATGGTACAACGTCACCACCATGCGTGGTGTCATATGGTTCGACACCGACCCGACCGGGCTGCAACCCGGATCCGACCTGGATCTCCCAACAATCTGAATCTCCTCCGACACCGCTCGCTTCTCCCTACTCCAACAAGCAGGGTCACCGCTTTACCATCCGCATCTCCCGCATCGTCTCTGAGGCCCTTCGTCTGGGGCTCGACAACATCTGATGGTTCGTCATGGGCGACGATGACACCATCTTCATCTCCGACAACGTCGTCTGTGTTTTGCAGAAATGTGTCATGGTGTGTGTTTGCGTTTTTTTTTTAATTTCACATGTTATTAATTTGTTAGTTGACTTTGATATGTCTTTAACGGAGTCAGTCGGTCCGTCAAAAATAACGGTTCATGCCCCTTATTTGGAAAACGTGGTAGTTCTGACCGCAATTGGGTAGGACGCGGTAGTTCAGGACCCCTTTTGGGGTTTTCCCCAAAAATTAAAGGTGTGCACCTTATTTGAAAAACGTGATAGTTCGGATCGCAATTGGGTAAGGACTGATAGTTGAGAGCCCCTTTTAAACTGTTTCCCTTATTTAAATTGTCAAAATGTACTGCTCATCGTTTCAAGCATACTTAACTGCACCGACCCGTCAGTTTATGGTGAACCAAAATTAATTCCGGTCTACACTGCAGCATGAATCAAGATTAAAACAGACCAAGACGGTCAAAATTGAATAAACCACACTGAATCGGCTGATATAATTATAATCTGATTAAATATTTAGTATATTTCATAATTATAATGAACTATTTTTAACTTAAACTAACTACTCAATACCTTAAAATTACATTAAATACCTGAAATAACTCCATCAATAATCGAACCGTATCGCTACTACGTACTCAATGTTATCTAGTTTATTATAAAAAATAATAATAAATTTAGATAATTCATAATTATTCTCTTTCCCCAACTCTGACTCTATCGTGTTTATCCTCCGTCCTCATCTCAACCTTCATCCAACTCTACTCCTTTTAATGTTTCAATCCAATTAATTATCACCTCTCTTGATTTTAATGAGTTCCGCATATGAAGATAGCCGCAGATCGCGGTGAAGAGTTTCATATCTGAAGTTATAATTTTGAATAAATCGAACCGGATGGACGAGATTAGACTGATTGTTTGTGGGATTGTGGGCGAAAGGGTGTGTTGAGGTTTTGAGAGGAAAGTTTGTGATACTTTCTTCATTTGGAATACCATGGCAGCTGTCTAGAGTTTCAGAGAAAACGTGATGGATAATTACAAGAGTAGAAATGTTATTAAACCCTTAACGAAGATTAATCAGATAGTAAAAAAAAGTGATGAATATTTTAATAAAATATCGACTTCGTATTGTCTCGCAGCAATTTGCTGCGCCTTACGGGATTTAGATCTGTAATTGAATTGATCCAACGAGATTCAGATTTGTAATTGAATTGGTCCAAATTGCCAGTAAACCTAGCATCTAACCGTCTCGATCTCCGATCTGATCTTGACGGATAGAACGAAATATATAATTTGTAGAATGGATATATCAGATATATTAAAACTAAATAACTATGTTAGGCTGTGTTTGGTTAAGAGAAAATTTGAGAGAAAGGAAAATTTGAGAGAAAATAAGATGGAATCCCTTATTTGATTTAGGAAAATTGGAGATGGAAAACTAAATGGAAAGTTAGATGAAAATTTTGAAGGACATTTTGTTTAATTTAAAGAATGTTTTAGTACTTTCGATACAATTTTCTACTCCAAACCAAACAAGGGAAAAATAAAATAGATTTTAGGAGAAATTCATTTTCTCTCATATTTTCCTTTTCTTCTAACTTTCCTCAAACCAAACACGGCTTTAATGTCTACAAAGTTTTGAATTATATTTTGAATAAAAAATCATCTTAATAATTGTCTTTCATTTTTTTCATCAACATGACAAAATTTGCTCCTTGTCATCATGAGGACTTTTGCTCATGAACTGATTCATTTGTCAGAATGTTTTTGACATGTATAAATATTTTACAGCATACATTTTTAATAGGAATCTAGAAATGTATATTTAATCATATGAATTATTAATATTCATAATATTTTTAAATCTAACATACTAAAATAATTTTTTCTAATAATAATCGAGTGATTCGGTGACAGTCTGTTTTTTTTATCCGGTTCAAATCCAATTAATAGTTAGTAAGTTTCAAAAATACAGCAAGGCGAAAGCCAACTACTGAACCTAACTCAAATGTAGCAATTTTCACTCTACGACAGCGTTTTGATCATCCCCTTCAAGTTTTTCAAAGGCTGCTGTCGCTTTTGATGTGATGTGATGAAAACTTACAGCAAAACAAGTGAGTGCGGGAGCTAATCAGGCATAGCGATCATGAGTGTATAATGTGAATGCATCAGGTGAAGCTTCGTCAAGACGCAAGCACACCGCAAACGTGGCTTCCAGAACGTGTGGCCATCAGTATAGGGAGGTACACATTACACTATACATCAGAGATGACATTATTATATTATAAATGCTTATCTTTAGGCTTTGACAGATTTATGATTGTGATGCTAAGTTAACCTTCCCTCATACAGAATAAAACAACTGTAGGTTTCTACTTATAGTTATAAACCAGGCTCCATTGATGCAGCAAATCTATATAGAAAAAAAATCATGTCCATTTTTTGGATGGATATGTAGATGGTCCTCCTCTGACATAAATGTCGGCAATCAGATCAAGCATCTAAAATGTGTAAGAATACGCGCATACTTATATATGGTGAGGTTGAGAATTAAAAATTGTTGGAGATCTGAGAACTCTTACCCATAATCGTCCGATTTGGGCATCAAATGTACAAATCAATTGAGAAATATGATAGTGAATAAGACACGTGTCACAATTTTAGTAATGTGTCAGAGATATATTGGTCTAGCAAAAAATATTTTTACACCAACTCGCCACATATACTACTTACTCTCATGTCATGTGTAACACTCTCTCTCTCTTTATGCAAACTAATTTGATTTTATTTTTAGTTCTTATAATCAATATACATAATTATTTTTATTTTATTTTTAAAATAAATTTGTATTCATTTATAAAAAATATAAGATTTAATTTAAGATCCATTTTCAACATTTTTTTAATTTTGTTCATAAAAGCATAAAGTATAAAATACAAAATTCATATTTTAGAGTTCATATTTCATATTTCAAAGCTCAAAGTACAAAATAAAACGTTTAAAATGTAAAATATGAATTCAAAACTATGAATTTTGAACTTTGTACTTTATTTTTTTTACTTTATGCTTTGTGCTTTTTTACTTTTTTGAAAAAAATATCCAAAATGGATCTTAAATTAAAGCTTATATTTTTTTACAAATTATTATGAAATTTGATTATAAAATTAATATAAAAATAATTATATAAATTGATTTTAAGAACTACAAACAAAAATTAATGGGTTTGTGTAATGAGAGAGAGAGGGTGTGAAACATGTGGAAGAAGTTACTGGAACATGTGACAGTGAGATATTGACTCGTGAGTGTTGATAGTTAAAATACCCTTATGTAAGGACACGTGGCAAGTTTTAGGAAAATTTTCCGTTCTCACTATGTAATGGGGTTCCCAATTGAACCTTTGTATATATATATACTCCATCCGTTCTGATATACATGTCGTTTAACGTTACAATTAGTAGATTAAGATATATTTAATGTTAGCGGTTAGGTGAATTTAATAGATAAACATTTAATTATTTTTAAAATTTTAGGTGAAAAATAGAATTGATGGATTATTACTGATGTAAAATAATTATTTTTTACTGATTATGATAATGAAATCATTAATGTTTGACTTTTTAAGATAGTTGTATATATTAAATATGCATTGAAAAATCTTAAGTGGCAGATA
>NQLW01000008.1:3820564-3872406 GCA_002312845.1 Kalanchoe fedtschenkoi
AGGGAGCTGAGTGTCATCCCCTCTTCCTGTACCACCACGGGCCTGTTTTAGGACCATCGTCCATAGATTCGCTGTTTTTTAAAACTAAAATGAATAAATGTTATAGAAATCCAACTTGTTATAACAAAAGGTTCATCAATTTTATTAATAGTATATATAAGATATATAAGATACATAAAATACATAAATGTTATCAGACAGGTGTTGCTATGTAAATCGTTTGATTTAAATTTGGGATGAATGGAGTTTAATATCTGGATTAAAAAAATTAAATGAAATCTAATGAAGTTTGAAGCTGACTTGAAATACTAAGGAACATCGACTAACACATGTTGAACTTAATCAAGTCACCAGAGAATGACGGCGACCGCAGTCGTAGCAACCCCTTACTAGAAAATACACAGCGTCTATCTGTCGTACAGTAATAATCGTATATACCTCATGATACATTCAAGCACAAAATGTATAAACCACTGCTCTAGGTAACTGGAGAGAGAATTGAGTTTCATCAGGGAGAAATTACTGCAATTTATTATCAGCTGATGTGTTAATGGGGTGTGCCCATTATTAACACAGCAAGAGCTAGCTCTCATGGATATATTATATATATATATATATATAGAAGCATATGTAATCAGCCAACATCAGTAAATTGAGAAAGGGATCTATATTTAATTGTATGACGCTGGAGTGTAATATATGCAGGATATAAAGATATGAGAAGGGTATAAGTAATTCTGAGGAGCAGGTGCTTTGATTACCTGGAAGCTGGAACTGGAGGTGGAGGCAGTGTATACACTCTTGCAAACTACACAGCTAGCTTTAGGATTGTAGAATACTCGTAAGTGTGAAATAGTCATTTATTGCTGATGCAGCATCATCAAGATTCCCAGGCTTATAATTCTCATAGCTACTAGCACAAATCACATCACAGAATATCACTGCATACATGGTGTGTATATATGAGCAGTAGTGATGGATCTGCTGGATGATATGAACAAGCAGTAGAGAGTGTGCTTGTGAATCTTGATGATGCCTCATCTGCAAAAAGCGACGGTAGAGAGGATGAAACAGCAGCTGGAGAATGATAATATGGAGATTTGAGATTGCTGTTAAGTAGCTGAAGTTTTTGCCCAGAATATAGAAGGAGCCGTAAGAGGCTTTTATTATCAAAGGCAAGAGACACTGCACAAAACAAAACAAAACACCATCGCTTTATTTCTGTGGATGGCGTAACTAGGGCCACGTGGATCCTGCTGATGTGGCCATTCGCCATTAGATGACGAAGCTTTAATCAACTTTTCCAAAGGGCCTGTTATGTTTTTCAACCCTTCCCTCAAATAAAATTGCAGAAAAAATAGGCAGATGTAGAAGAGAAGAAGAAAATCAAATTATTCCATAAATAATTGTATTTTCAAATGGCTAAATTATATAACTACCACACTTTTTGAAATCACGGATGTAACTCTCAAATTTTGTAATTCTAAGCAAAAATTCATTTGACTCTGTTCTGTAATTGATTAGACTACAATCCAACCCTAATAAATTTTAAAATAATTATAGTTCGCTCTATAATAACATAAACAAACACATTATAATTAAAAATAAATAAAAAATATCATTTCTCAAACCTACATCAAAAATTAAAAAATCTTGTCATTTTTATCGGAAGTATAGGTTTGGGTCAGTATAAAAATGACATTTTTTATTTATTTTTAATTAAATTGTGTTAGTTTATATTATTAGAGATCAAACTATTATTATTTTAAAATTTATTAGGGTTGGATTGTAATTTAATCAATTACAGAACAGAGTCAAACGAATTTTCTTTAAAATTATAAAATTTGATAGTTACCCACATAATTTCAGAAAATATGGAATAGTTCATATCCACTTTTTATAATTTCCCTTTTCAAATTATTATATTTGTATACTGTGAGGGGTTTATTCAGTTGTAGACTTATTGTTATCACACTTATTATTATATTTGTAGATAAGTGCTTAGTTGTATTTGATTGGTTCAGGCGAATGATGCCAATGGTTTGACGCTTAGCTGTAGCAGGGTTCATGCAACCAGAGGCAACTAGTATTTCTTTATGAAACCCTAATTCTACAGAACTTAAATTACGATGTTTTTTTCCAACATAAATTGATATTTGTTATTATGCAGACTTTCATCTCGGATTTATTAAAAGTGGTTGCTCTAGTCGGACTCACAAATACAATATATATTATAGATATTTAAATGAAAATTTCATTTTAGTTAGATTAAATTCTGATGAGTTTAAATCAAATATTAAGATTTAGGTTTCAAATCTCATACCTTTTTTAAAAAATTTATTAGTAGCGGACCAAATAGTCAGGTCCAGGCATCACAAGAGGGACGGTACATAGATGATCGTTCATTACAAGAGGCTCATATAGAACTATTAGAGAGACAACACATAAATCACCGATGTGAGGGGATCATGTAGTGTTAGATGCCTCCAAAGGATTGTAACTCAAGAAAATTGATCTGTAAGTTAAATTGTTTGACAATCTCATCCAACACCCATTCGAAAAATTAAATCCCATAGTTGGTTTACAACAACTCAAAATAATGTGGTGTTGTTTTAGCAGTTACCAATGCTGACACTTCTAAATTAAAATTCAAATGACATCATCAGTTCATGACTACTTGTTAAAATTCAAAATATTTAGCGCCACTTATATTAAACGATGTTTTTAATAAATATGCGCTGCCTAAAATAATGTTTCCCAACACTAATACATTTCATTACGCTTTAAATGATGTTTTATTTGTCAAAAGCGTCGTCAAATATACATGTACGCATATGTAAGACGATGTTTGTTGGTAATAGATGACCCAATAATTAGTAAGTACTTTAAATAAAGTTTATTGGTCATAAGCGTCGTCCAATCGACGTCTTTAGGATTCAGACGCATCGTTTCTTTCGGACAAACACGATGTTAATAGCATTTATTTTGAATGACACTTATTTGTTGTATGCGCTATTATATGTTCCCCTGCACTTTCAAACGTGTTTTTATTTAGCGTTGTCTTAAGTTTTCACCGACTTCCCATCATCTTAATTATACTATATAAATAACGCAAATCAGTTTATTTGGGAGAGTATCCAAGCAGTCTATTCAAGATTTTAGGTATGTTTATGGCATTCAGTTCTTAGATTAATGTTTTTTTCTTTGTTATATTGAGATAGATGCATTTGTTTTCATATCGTTGCATTATACTTAGTATTAATTTTTAGCTACAGTTACAGAAATGTGTGTTGATTTATTTATGTTTGGTATAACTCATATACTGATAAATGACTTATGTCAGAGTGGAGCGGATGTGATATAGGGGTGAATCTCAGTAGATCATAACAGTAAGACTAGTAATTACGAGTCAAGATTAAGTGGGTTTGGCGTTGTGGGCCGGGGTGAACCCTCGCAATACGGTACAAAGGTGATTTAGTAAATTTATACCTAAAGTTACTATTATAAATATCATGCAACTGTAACCTAACAAGACACGACACACTGAATAATACACAATTGCTCTTTGCTCCCGAGGACGTAGGCAAACTGTCAAATCTCGTTAAATCTTGTGTGCTATTACTTTTTTGCTCTTTTTAATTAACTAGAATTCTCAGTAATTTCTTATTACATTCCTACGTTGTTTTAATTTACGTGTATCATATTTTTCATTTAGAATGAACTGTGATGGGATGAAGTGTAACTAGCTGAGTGTCAAGTATATGATATTATTATTCATTAGTTCTTTGATTTTGCTCAAGATTTTGCTAAGGAGACAGCATACAACACATTCATTATTCATGTGTGACTTGTAGAAACAGTAATTTGGTTCATTTAATAATCAGTAGACGCGGCACATCTCCGGCTTTATGATACTGACACATCGTATAAAGTTTGATACTTGCATGATCAATCATTTAAAAAAATTACTTATTGGTCAGAATTTAGCTAGAAAACTAGCCGGAAAACAAACTACAAAGACTGTTCCGATCAGTGGCCGTAAATTGATCATGAACTGGCTGAAAAGTTAAAGTGGCCGAAAACAGACCAGAAAGTGATTAAAATTTTTCGAAGACTTCGACTGTCGGAAATCAGCTGCAAAGTGGTTAGAATATATAGCCAAAAAATGTTCGTACAGTTACCATAAATATTTATTGCGAAAATCGTTCCGGTCAAGAGGCTTTGGCCAGAAATTTGGTCGATTTTCGATCGGAAATGATATTTCCGATGCTTTTCCGACCAAAATATTGGCCGAAAAACAATCTGATTTTTGTAGTTAAGGCGTCAATTTAAATAATAAAATGGTGCATTTTTTATTTATCATCACTTTAGACAGTATTTTCGGCTAAAGTGTCAACTATAAACTAAGCGTCTTCAACAATCAAGCGCCATTGAACATTGATTATATACTAGTAATTGCTTATATCAGTTAGTTTATTTTTTTTTATTTTTTTTTTAAAGGGATCGATAGTGGTTCCCCACTTCCCCCTTGGTGGCTAGGGGCCGCACACCCCCTCCACTTTGATAGTGTACGCCCATACTCACTGCGGGCCAGCTCACGCGCACCTCCAGCGTATCTAAGCGTAAATGCGGTACCAACAGGGCTTGAACCCATGACCTTGGGGTTGTTAGACAACCCCCAATACCACTAGGCCAACACCTTGTTGGTGTTAGTTTATTCTCCTACCTTAAAAATCATTTCTGCCTCTATATCATGCAAATTCCTTATCTGAGCCTATAATCTCTTCTATATTGTGGCATCTCAGATTTGATCATCCCTCTTATCACATTTTACAATATGTTCTTCAAATAAAACAATCTCTTATAATATTTAACAATTTATGTAATGTCTGTCTAATTACAAAATGAAAGAAATTATCTTTTTCTGCTAGCATGCATGTCTCTGATCCACATGGATGTATGAGGTCTCTATATACATCTTACATACAATGAATACAAATATTTTTTGAATATTCTTGGTGAGTTTGAATACAAATAGTAATTTTATAAATATTGGATCCAAATCCAGATCCATTATTTGGACCCGTTAGACTCAAAATCAATTCTTCTAATGCTCAAGTATCAAATAAAATAAATAAATAAATAAATATCAATTTATAAAAATAATAAATTATGAAAATATATATTTCTATTAAATTCACTTTAAAATAAAATTAGTTTTTATAAAAAATATTTTTTAACTGAGGCGTACTGCACTTTTTCAAGTTCGGCTAATTTAAAATTTTACGGTCGAGATCGAACTTTATTCAAGCCGAGTATGATTTATTTGATTTTAATGAGTTAAAATCAGGTTCGTATTTCATTTAAGCAGTTGGATTTATTTGATATAAGTTTATTATTTATAATAAATAAATTTTTAAATGAATTAATCGAGCTTTAAATGAGTTACTTCTGAATTTAAACCAGCCACTTGCTTAAAAATTTCATTTATTTAATTAATAATTTTATAATTATATAACAAAGTTCTAAACTAACTTTAGAAACAAACTGCAATAAATGAGTTTAAATCGATATTTTAAATGAAGTGTTAGCTAACATAAATGAATTATACACCTCATTAATAATGTTTGACTCATTTATTTAACAAACTTCAAAATTAAAAGGATAAACTACAAAAACATACCATGAACTATCACCAATTTTCAAATTAAGTACCGAACTTTTTAATTCTTCAATTTCAGTACCGAACTTTTTAATTCTACAATTTCAGTACTATACACTTAATAGAAAAAAGAAATTAACATGAAATATGACAATTAGTTTGTAAGTCCAACTATTTAGCTAGAATTTTGAAATTTGCATGAACATATCAGACACAAAATCTGTTTTTTTATATAAATTTTTGAATTTTATTAAGTGTATAGTACTGAAATTGAAGAATTAAAAAGTTCGGTACTGAAATTAAAGAATTTAAAAATTTAATATTTAATTTGAAGATGAATGATAGTTCGGAGTAGATTTTTGAAATTTACCCAAATTAAAATATATAAACTTTACTCATCCATTATTGACGAATTTTGACTAGCGAATATATTTGCGTACCATGGGAGACAAGAAATAGACTAAGCGAGTGGGAGTCGGGTTCGGGAATTTAAGTGGGCCGGTGGGCGATCACATGGCCGGCTCGGATTCGGGGCCCACGATGCGTACGGAAGAGCCTACTTGCTCACGTGATTGGACTCCAGTTGGATCCACTGACAACTGACAGCTGGCCCAACTGCAGCTTTTGTTATTTAAATACAGCTTTTGTTATTTAAATAATTCCACATCTATATTGAAATTATACAAGATTTACACCTCAAAATCAATTCAGATAACGACATGTTGGATAATCTTTTACGGCGTGTTAATAAACATGAAATATATGAAAAGGTTAAGATAAACATCCACTTGATTAAATGTTCGATGGTTAAGGCTGTGTTTGGTTGGAGGAAAATTTAGTGAAAAGAAAATTGTGAGGGAAAATGTGAATAAATTTTTTGTTTGGTTTAGGAAAGGTTACGAAAGATAAAATTAACTGGAAAATCAGATAAAATTTTTAATAAAATGAAGAATGTTTAATAAAATATATAATGTCAATGTACGAGTCAAATGGTAAGTATAAGTTAAACTACTCTTACCCACTATGTATCTCTTCGTAGGTACTTGTAATTTCAACCATAGATCAAAAAGAATAACTGGCATTAAGAGATTATTAAGCTCTCAGCATATTTAAGATATTCTCATTTAATCCTCACAATATAAATGACTAATTTATTCTCATTTATATATTTATTTCATTTTCATAAATATGAATAAATTATTCATTCTCAAAAAATTAAAAGAGTCATATCACATATAAGTAAGGGTTAGTGGGTCATTATGTTTATTTCATGTTTTTGAATGAACAATTTTATCAAGTGAAATAGATATGTCATTTCACGTGCACGCGTCGAAAGATTTTTTTCCGTGATTAAAAAACCTCTCTACCTTATATTTATATATGATTCGGAATCACAGTTTTATAATATATCGCTCAACCAATTAATTTCTCGAAGCTCTCTTCACCATCTAATACTTTTTAAAAACATTGTTAAAATACCAATAAGAATTTCTCAATATTTTTTAATTTACTGTATAAAAATATTTTATATGACTAATTTATCATTATGTTTTACTATATGCCAATTTTCTCGCTGATTTTCCCTATCACATTTTTTTTGTTGGTTTTTAAAATTGAAAAAGATAAAGCTATGACACCAAATGCATCGTAGTGCATCCAACAACTTAAGCTAGAATTTCTCTATCTGTATTATAACTCAAATAATCAAAATATGTACAAATAAGGTGTTCCCTAGCGGTTTTTGGTGTTGTTTAACAATCTAAGTTTCTGTGTTTGAATTGGCTCGCAGTGAATATGAGTGTCACTATCAAGAAGGAGGGAGTGTGCGATCTCTGACCATCAAAAAAATAAAAATTAGTGGACTTATAATATTCAATACTCGCCAAATAAATAAATTTTCCGTAATAAAAAGATATTTAATAAAATCAATTTAATTAAAATCATGGTCCCCTGCTGCGTGTGAGGCTTTCTGACGTCCACGAGCACTTCACTTTAAAATTGCGGTCTCAATTGTTTTCCGTGATGCATGACTCATTTCTACGTCATGTTTGATGATGTATTATTATTAAAATGAAAGACACACAAAATTGGATGTAATTTTTAAAACCAGCCAAATATGTAAAAATGTAATGCATGACTCATTCCAAATATGTAATACCAAATAATTAACAGCCATTTAAAACCAGGGCCAATGAATTAGGAGATCCTGTGCAAATTTAATTTTGTGGTCTCAAATTTAGATCTGTGACAATTTGAGGCTTCTTATTAGAGATTTTGATGTAAAAATTTCTAAATGTGAGACCTTTCATGTATGATATTATAACCTAGAGAGTCTCTTTAAAATTGAGACCATGTGCAAGTGCTCCGCTTACTTAAAATGAATATGGTACTTAAAACGCGGGCACTACTGTTAGACGGTGTAATTTTAGATTGTATTTATGAATATGTTACTTATGCGTGTCCCCTTTAATCAAATCACCCATGATTTGAAAAACCATCCGTATTTTATAGAAAACCAGACTTATCTATATATATAACAGAATAGGATACGCCCGGGTGTCTGCCCGTACGACGCTCGGACGGTTCGGTTTCAAATTTTAAAAAATCGTTCGGTTTACAGTTTCATATTTTAAAAAGGGATGACTAATAATTTGATTTAATTTTTATTTTTTCTCGAACAGAACCATAGGAACGACGGGTGCCTTTACTCGTATTCTATAAAACTAAACTTTCCTACATCCACTCCCTCCATCCCTATGTAGTTTTATACATAGTTATCAGAACCGCATCGGACCGGACTGGCTGGTTCGACCGGGAACCAGACCTGGTACCGGTCCGATTTGAAATTAATACCGGGGTGCATACTTAACCGGAAAAAACCGGATAAACCGGCCTTTTTTTTTTTACAAAATCGAGTTGGGATTCGAACTCAACCCTTTGGGCTTCCATGTGGAAGCTCTAACCAATAGACAATCAAGTTATTTTGTTATTTTTAGGATAACTAGCAGACTAAATTTGATATTTTGTAATAATTACATTTAAATGAACCGATGGTCGAATCGGTTTGAACTGTCGGTTCAACTGAAACACCGAAAACCGGAGTCCTGACCGGTTCGACCTCCGGTCCGGTTCTAATAACTATGATTTTATAAATTTTTAAGGTGGGCTTGGCTGCCGTGTTCCAGTTCGGCCCAGCGTGCCGACGGCAGCCCATTAGAATCTCACAGCGTAAGCTTCTAAGAAAAAACGACGAGTCACGCCACGCCACGCCACCCCCACCTACGTCTCTACTCACCACACTCCTCGTCAGGTTAGCTTTGCTGCATTTTCTTCGATTCACTCAACTCCTCGCTGTCTTCTCCTCTACGCCGTCCTCCTGTATGTCCAATCTGACGTTGTCTCAGCCAGCATTTCATTTTGTTCAACTTCCCTTTTTGATGTTGTTTGTAATCGGTTGCATGATTTATTGAATTCCGGATGACGATGTGAAGCGTTTGCTTTCTGCCCTTCACCGTCTGGTTTCTTTGCAATGTGTTTCTGATTGGGTGTTGTCTTGAATCATCCGATTGATTTTGATAATGCCCTTTTGCAGACAAGGAGAGTCTCACTTGCATTGGGCTTGGTCCGTCAGGTTGGTGTTTTGCTGTCTTCCTTTTGTTTTTGTTCTTTCATTGGAAACACAAGTCCCCACATCATCTGGGTCCTGCATTTTATTCTATTCTATTGGGGTCAAGGCTGGATTGTGAAAATGGCATAGATTTTTCTGCTTCTCATTTAATATATTAGTTTTTTAGTTTCCAGTGTTGGACAGCAATTCTGTGTTAATATTATTCTTTATCGAGAATGTTGTTTGCATACAATGTGTTGGATGATTTCTGTTTACCATTATCTTCAGCTGTCAACGGCTGTTAGGGATATAAATTTGGAGGTCTGTCTTCAGCATAGCCAGGATAAAAACCTAGCTGGATCGGATCACAGTTATGTTGTGCTTTGTAGCTCATGCCGATGATATTCTGTCACTGATTGCTGCAACTTTGTAAAATTAACGAAGATAACTGTATCGACATTTATTTTGGGCGTTGCGTCTATTAAACCGTTGACTTTAAAATAATGATCAGCAATGCTATGTTGTTTTTTTAAGAGAGTTGAATAAGGTTTTACAGATTTGGTTTGTGGAACTGGATAAGTGTATGTTATACATCGTAGTCCCGCTGAGGCATATGTGACCTTGTCTACTATAGTCTCAAGTAGCTGAAATATATTTCTTTTGTGGTTACTAGGTATCTAGATTCTGATTCTAAGGTGAATATGTTGTTCAGTTGGTTTTTAAATGCCGGCGTAACATTTTTTATTTTTATTGGGCGAGTAGCGAACCATTATCCATTTTCCAGTTTATTCAGTTAATGACAGCTAGTGTAATCTAATGGAGCTGAGAAGGTTATATATATTGGTCATTATCATTGACAAGCTTCTGTAATTAAAACTTTTATGAAGCAACATAATGTGGAGGTGCATTTTGCAATTCGTAGAATCTTTCCTTGAGCAAATAGAAACAGATTAGTGTTTGCTTATATAGCATTGAATTTACTTGCTCCATTACTCTATATGAGTCTTTTTAGCCTTGATTGTACATACCAAAGAGCTTCAATTTTCTCATGATTGTTTTTTAAATACTTGCATGAACTTGTGTCAAAGCACATATTTACCATTGGAGCTTAATATTTACTAATAATAGCTTATTTGAACAATAAATGTGACAGCATTTTTACACATAATTCTATATAAAAGAGCATATTTTCCTAGTATAAAAAATATTTTGAAACAATTTTTTTTTTTTTAAAAAAGACTCTTAATGGGAGAAACCGAGGAAGTATCTCTTTGTAGTGGGGCAATGGAGATGTGACTCACCCAACTACTACTTTTTCAACTGATTGTAAGCAACTAAGCATCACCTATTATCTTGAAGATATTATTACTTTCTCAGGTAGAATCCGATAAAAGGACATGCGGCTGAATATGAGAATATTTGATTTTATAAACAACTCGGTATGTCACAGAGTCAGATTGCATCAAATGACAAACTCGTTATGCAGCTTGTCCCGTATATCTATACTACAAAAATTTACCTTGTCCTGTATATGTTCTGCCATTTCTCGACACTCACAGAGCTCCGAGTCTACGCTGCAGATTTCATTTTAAGAGCCACTGGGTGGATCAGCTTTGAACCTGAGAATATATTTTGATGTTAAGCCCCTTATAGTGAACTATGGAGAATAATGATGGCTTGATTGATTGGTTTAGTTTTTTTGTCTAATATACGCTGATGGTTTTGGTTGATGACAACTTATAAATCTGATCTGATTTATACATTTATGAGAAGTATAATCAGGTAGTCTGTTTTGTTTCACTTCATTGATATGGTATTTTAGCTATCATAAATAATTTTTATTTTACGAAATTTCTTCCTTCTCTTCAATTGTATACTCTTAGTAGCCAAATGGGCTGTTTAGCCTTTTTTGCCGTCAGGCTACGGACATGCATATAAGCCTGTTAATTCCTTTTGTTTTGAGAAACTCAATTTCACGCGCACTAAAAGATCTGTAATTTATTTTGTTTATGACAGTTGATGATATTGTGTGTTCATCCGCTACTGCCGCTTCGTCAAAATGAGCAACCAATACGGTGATCTTCATGTAAGGCACGGAACCCTTATTTCCATTATGAATGTGCAATTGATGTGACTTTGCTGAATCAAATAAAATTGGCAGGATGAAGCAACTGTTCCAGGATTCGAATCGCCAAAATCCCCAGATTCAAGTTACAGCAACACGTACCCTGGAACTGAAGATCTGTCGAAGGATCCCCCTCTGTTGCCTCCACAGCTGCAGAGCACGCTGTTAACCACACCAGTGGATACAGACTCTGACGCACCACTTCCGCAGCCTCAGAACGTAACTGTCAACCACCTCTACATTGAAAATCGGGATCCTCCTCGATCTGTAGTGGCCCTTGGTGTCACTCATCGGTTCTGCGCCAAATTTGTCACAGTTGTGCTGTACAAACCTGTCCAGAGACGAGGAAGCTAATTTGGGACTCGTTGCTGGTCTCCTTATTTAAAACCCACATCTTGTGTAGTATTTGAATTGGGAAACATGTGTTGAACGGCATGTTAGCAAGTTTGTACATGCGTTTAGTCTCATTTCTGGACTACATCATGATTCATAATGGTTGGCGTCGTAAGTTCTTAAATCCTAGGACTTTTTCATCTGGGATTTACTTGTAGCCTGGGAAAAACAGCAGTAAAAAAGATGGTTGGTACTATGCTGAATGTGGTTTGATTAATTTCTTGTCATATTGCTTACTACATTCAATGTTGCTCTTTCGCAGTTGACTGAGAAATTATATGATTCAACGAAGATATGAAAGTATATACTTCTAGAGTAAGCGGAGGCCTCAACTATGGATTGAAAGATTCAGCGCAAGGGGTCATAGTTTTCTGTTTACGCAAGTATCAGAAGATATGCTCTGGCGAACTCGTTAACTTTCATTGTACCAAAACGGCAAATATTTACACATGTACAGATATCTAAAATAATATAGTAAATTGCTCATGGTTAAATATTATGAAGCAAATAAAACAAATTTTTAGATCTATGAAAGTGGCATAGGCATGATCAACAACCATTGAAAACTAAAAGCTTACTTTCCCTTGGCCGCCACAGGTAATACAAGATCGAGACGAAGAGCACTTGGAACAATAGCTCCATTTCTTTGGCAGCCTGCTCAGAATGAAAATAAGTCCTTCAGATCAATATTATTATATTACAGTACAAAAGCCAGAGGTAGGAAAATGAGAAAGAAAAAAACACCGCAAAGGTGAATCAAAACCCACCCAGCAGTGTATCGAGTGGCGGCATTTTTGGCAGTCAGTCTAGCCTTTTCGGTGCTCTGCTCCGACAGTCTTTTAAGCACAAAACCTTCACCTTTGCATTCAGGGCATATACCAGAGCCTTGACATGCATCACAAACTCTCACAGGAATCTGTTTCAAGAAAGATTTCACTAGGATACTTTAGGCTGTGTTTGGTTTAGGGAATTTAAGAAAGAAAATTTATGAGAAAATGAGAAGGAAAGTTTGCAGGAAAATTAAATGGAAAATAGGAAAAAACAAAAAAAGAATGTTTTAGCATTTTCCCAACCCAAACAAGGGAAAATATGATAGATTTTATGGGGAGCCACTTTACCCCAAATTTTCCTTTCCACCAAATTTTCCCTAAAACAAACACACCCTTAGGCTGTGTTTGGTTTAGGAAAAATTTGGAGGAAAGGACAATTTGATGGAAAATTAGTAAAATTCATTGTTTGGTTAGATGGAAAATAGGAGGGAAAGAAAATTAGGTGGAAAATTTGATGAAAAATGTAATTCTTATCTCTAACAAATCAATCCAATCAAATTCAATGTATCTCAAACAAATAATCAAATTTTAAACAAATTCAATGTATTTCATCAAACGTGATGAAATGTTGATATTTTGACATATTTTTCCATAACACTTTCCATGATCATGGAAAATGAAATGGAATCCAAACAATTTTCCTTGACATTTTCCTAATGAAACCAAACAAAGAAAAATTAGATGGAATCCCCCAAAAATTTCATTTTCTTTCTATTTTCCCTCAAATTTTCCTTTCCACAAAATTTTACTTAAACCAAACACAGCCTTAGAGTTCAGAGAAGAAGTAATCAAGTTTCCTATTTTTTCTCAAAAAAGCAAGCGCGCCTGCAAATGATGTCAGACGAATCAAGGCTCAAATTTCAAGTACACAGTAGCTGAGGGATCCGTTTCTGAAGGAGTTACGCACCTCATTTCCCACATTAGCTGCGTTAGTTCTTTTAACCAGAACAGTCGCTGCCGCCCCAACAACAGCAGCAGCAATTGTGATTGAAATAGCAGATTCTGCTAGCGAAGATGACACCCTCAACATTCTCCTTCGCCTTGTACTACACTTCATATCCATCGCATGCCAACAACCAGAAAATGTTTTTCTTTGGCATTGTACCTTAAAATCCCTAACTGCTTCACAAATCAAAAGGAAAAAAAAATGTATTACATACACAGCAAAATGCAAGAACTCAGCATCATAATTTTGTGGCAGAATCTCATGTAGCTTGAAACAATTCGATTCGGTTCAATTTTCAATAAAAATTCAAATAGGTCTGTTTCTAATTGGTTTGAAAATTTTAAAATCGAACAGAACTGTTAGTTTTGGAAAACCAAATCGAATCAAACCATATGATTTGATCTAATTTTTTCATGAAATTTATTTACTGTTTTACTTATTAAATAGGAAATTTATAATATAAAAATAATATAAAGGTACTAATTTATATTGTACATACAATTAAATTCATCTATTGTCTAAAATATAGTAAACCGTTTGGTTTGAAAAAAAATCAAAACGAACCATTATCGGTTTTTCAAAAATTGAAACCAAAACCGAAGCACTCACACTTCAAACCGAATCTAGCCAAAAAGTTTGATTCATTCTAATCCAATTCATCAATTTTTATTTACATTCCAAATCTCACTCATCGTTTGACTGCAACTACAAACTCTTTACCAAGTAACTAAAACAAATTGCAAGATAGAATACAAAAACTCCATCACTGACCAATTGAGCTACAAAAAAGCATCAAAATTCCGCTATACAACAGATGACGCTGTATATATATACAACAGCAGCAAAATTCCGCTAGAGAAATGCAGAGAATCCGAGTGATGTGCTCTGAACCTTACAATCGGAAAGCGACTGAACCGACGGAGTCAACATCACAGCAAGCTCCATCAGCCGGCACGAGTCGCCGGTGAGTTGTTCGATCTTCTGAGTAGCTCCTACTCTTATCTTGCCCGTAGGAGATTTTCTTGGATGAGTTGAGCTTGATGAGTCGACGTCATGTTTCCGAAACCTTGTTGCATATATGGGCCGAACCTTAGATAGGTCAAAGCCCATTAAGGTTTAGACCAGTCATGTTTTTCAGCCCAAAACAAACACCAGTCACACGGTTGGTGCTGCTTTTGTCCGGTTTCATTGGAGTGAACCTTTTAATTCTTACGATTAAATATTCACGGGTCAATACCGTCCTTCACGGTAATTTTAAAATGTGTAATTTTGAGTTGTATCAATCTATCTTATATTATTATGTGTCTCTCAGATCAATTTATACAATATTTATATTGAAATTTATACGTGAAATAATTTGAATGGTTGATAAATAATCAATAGCACATGATTTTAAGCAGTTATATATGATTTTAACTGACATTAAATTAGCTTGGCAGTGTGGGATCACAATCCACCAACACCACCACCAACATCGTCCTCATGATTATGAGTTCAAAGTTTGTCTACTCGGCATATGCTAGGTGTGTTCACCTCTCTCCTAAGTGAGATATTTAATAATATTGTTAACTTTTTGGAAGCCATATTTTTTTTCTTTCATGAAAAATATCCGTTCATTTTTACATAAGTGTTGTTGAATATTTGTTCGATGTGATGTCCTGTGTTACATATTCATTTAAAATGATTGATATATATGGTGAATGATTGATATATATGATGAGATACAAATAAAACGAGTTGCTATATAATCAAATAAAAATATTTCTCTAAATTTTTATGTGGGAAAAGTATAAAAATAGTACATGTACTATCATCTTTTACAGATTGACATACACTATTTTGAATTTGCAATGTTTAGTTCGGATCACTTGTGTAATCACCTATTTATGATTCACCTCTCCAAATATTTTATCTAATTACAACCTCAACCTAACTAACCCTATCTAAACCAAAGTAAACTCAGGTTACATGAAGTCAAATAATAAAATTAAAAATGACTCTTAAGTGTTGTGTCGATCTTTCCTCGTATTCCCGACAGTAGGGGTCCCTATTATCACTTGATTCTCCTCTGAGTTGTGTTGTTGACTGAAAAAAGGGTTCCATTTGACGAGTTTGGAAAGATTCTAAAAGTAATTTTCTTAATCTTCTTAATTTTTTTCTCAAGCTTCTGTCACTGCTCGTGAATTTAATAAGGGTTTCGATATTACTTCTTCATATGTGTCGTTGTTTCCTCTATACTTTCAGATCTGAATTGGTTTGAATTAAAGAATTTGCGTGAGAAAGAATCCATGTAAGTTGATGATGAAGCCATTGTAGTGCTTGAGGAAGAGTCTAATGAGAAAATGTTTTTGAACCTGCTAAAGCTGGAGAAGAGGTGGCCGAAGAGCCTTTATAAGATGAAGAGAGTTATAATGATGATTCTAGAGGTGAGGCTGAAGAGCCTTTATAAGATGAAAAGGGTTTTAATGACGATTCTGGAGGTGAGGCTGAATTAGAACTAGTTATAGTTTGACAAATTTTGAAGACTCTGAAATACAAGGAGATACAAATAATTTATTCTTGAAGAATGCTGTAGAAGTGAATGCTTTGCGAAGAAATATTGAAGCTGATTTGGGTGACATTCAAGATTTCGATTTTGAATAACCTTTTGAGGTGGATGAAGATGATTGTAATTATTTCTAGCGATTCTGATGAAGATGCTGGTGAAAGAAGGTACATATATTTTAACAGGACTCTTTGGTACAAAACAGATTTTAAACCAATTGTTGGAATGCAATTCAAAAATAAAAAGGTATTTCGAAAAGCTTTGAGGTATTAAGAAATTAGGAAAAGTTTTTATTATTATTTTTTGAACAAAAAAAGATCAAGCGTGTAAACACAGTGCCAATGCAGGAATTCCTCAGGAAAATTAGTGCTTCATGGCATTAATTTAGAAATGAAAATCAAGTTTTTCAAATTAAGTCAATGTTGAAGCATCAGGATTATCCAAGAGACTTGAAAAATCCATAGGCAAATGTAAGATTTTTGACGGAATATTATCATGACACATTCAAATAAACAAAATTGGGAGGTTTCTGCTTTTAGGAGACATGTGAAAAGGGGTTTACGTATCAATATCTCATGCCACATTTGCTATAGGACAATGAAATTTGCACGGCTAGGACTATCTGGAAAAAGGGGAGAGCAGTACCAAATCTTGAGAGAGTGTTGTAAGGCTTTGAACATCCACAGTCAAGGGACTTTTTTTCAGTTGTGCGTTAAGAACAACAAATTCAAGTTAAGCGAATAAATGTATGTCCTGATGCATGCAAGAGGGGGTTCATAGAAAGGTGTTGGACGATTATCTGCACTGATGCTTGCCACATGAAAGGGGAATATACCATCCAACTTCATTCTGTGACAAAATGAGACGAAAATGATAATATGTTCCCATCACATATGCAATTTGTGATGTAGAGACGAAAGGCACATGAATATGGTTTATTGAACGCCTGCTTAAAGACATTAGGTGGAGTTCTGAACATGGGCGACCATTTATCTCTAATCAACAAAAGTAATAATATAACTAGCATTTCGATTACTGATTAAAGGTTATTTATGTATATTTTTTTTCTTGACCGCTACCTTTCTTAAGTCGTTTAATTTCTTCTTACAAGGCTTGGTTGAGGCGTTGAAATAACTAGTTCCAAAGTTCGTGCATGTGCTATTTGTCTGACATTTGTATGCAAATTTTACTAAATTTTATTAGGGAAAAGAGTTAAGGACGTAATGTGGCATGCTGCTCGAGTAACCACATTCATCACTCATGTCATGACCATGAAACATTTAAAAGACTTAAATGTAGATGCATGCAATTATTTAGAGAAGTTGAACAATAGAAGGTGCAAACATGCATTTTCTTACTACGCTTTGAGTGATTGCTTGTGCAGTAATATTTCAAAGTGTTGGAATGCATTCCTGAAAGATGCAAGGACACAAGCTATAATCACTTGTCTGGAGATGATAAGAAAGTTGTTGATGAAATGGTTTATGGATAAATTTAGAGGAATGAAGAATTATTAACTGTGATTTCAACTTCTTCCAGATTTCTTCTGGAGATGGCAGACTCGTCAAGTGATACATGATCTCATCAGTTAAACATAGTTGTATGGTTCATGCTGCTCGCTGCTGTAGATCCTCTCAATTCTTATCCTTCATCGATTCAGATTAAAAATTTCATCAAATTAATAAAAAAAAATTAAGAGCACACAAGATTTAACGAGGTTTGGCAATGTTCATACATCATCGGGAGCCATGATCAGCTGTTTCTTAGTGAGAGATTCATGAATTAGGTTACGGATATATGAACATATATACTAGTAACCCAAGAAACAAATTTCCTACATCACACTTGTACCGTACCGCGGAGGTCCGCCCACTCAACTCCAAGTCCACTTAATCTCGGCCCGTAACTATTAACTTTACTGCCATGATCCACTGAGATTCAGCTAAATGTCGCTCTCACTCTAACTGCTCTGTTACGACATCAATCCTTCGTCACTATAGGAACTATACTCTGTTAGGCACATGATCGATATCTCATTAGCAGAGATACGTGGCAAAACTCTACTAGCTCACACTTCACTCAGAGAGAAAAAAAGAAATTGTTAGAGAAAAAATTATTATTATTAATTGTTATTGAGAATAAACACCCCTATTTATAAGGTATAAACATTAACTCAAATTGGATTCCTAATCCTACTAAAAACAATAATCTAGTGACCTACTTAAAATAGGAAACAATAATATTTGGATACTTCCAAATATTGTATCTCTAACAATAGAAATATCCTAAATCTCCCTAAATTGGAAGATTATCTTTTTCTGGAAATATCCACGGAATATTTCACATATTGGGCCATTCCAAGATTAAGTCCAACATACTCTCCTCAATCCTAGAGTGGCTAAAGATCATGGACTCCAAGCAGATGTCACAGTCTTGTCAGCTTCACCACTGGCAACGCTTTTGTCAAAATATCTGCTCTCTGCTCCTTTGAACAAAAAAATTCCACAACAATTTGTCCTCCTTCGACACACTCACATATGAAATGAAATCTTGTGTCAATGTGCTTATTGTGTCCTTGAAAGATAGGATTCTTCATCAAGGCAATGACAGATTTGTTGTCAACCAACAACTTCACCATCTTGAGCTCTTCTCTAGTAAGCTCCCCTAACAAACTCTTGAGCCACATCGCCTGGCATGCCGCCGCTGTTGCTGCCTTGAACTCAGTCTCACATGATGACAATGCAACCGTTTTCTGTTTCTGTGAATTCCATGAGACCAAACTATCATTGATGTAGAATGCCATACGTCTCGTCCTCTTCTTATCATCCATGTCTCCGGCTAGATCAGTGTCAGAGTATCTGATGATTGACTATGCGCCTCTCTTACTGGGATACACTATTCCATAGTGCATTGTTCCCTTCAGACACCTCAGGATGTGCTTAACAGCCTTCTGATGCATCACGGTCTGCCTCTCCATGAATCTGCTCGCTACCCCGACTGCATATGAGAGATCTGGCCTAGTATGTAGGAAATATCTGAGATAGCCAATCACACGATGATACTCAATAGTATCAATGGGTTCTCCATCAGCATCCTTATGCAGCTGCATCTTCGACTTCGTGGGAATCTTCACTTGGTTGCATTCAGCCATGCCAAATTGAGATAACACCTTCTTGGCATATGTAGTCTACTTGATGGTGATGTCTCCTTCTTGCTGCTCTACCTCAATCCCAATGTAGTAGGTAAGATCTAAATCACTCATCTCGAACTCAGTCATCATCTGCTGCTTGAACTTATTGATCATTATTGGATCAGCGCCAGTGACAATGAGATCATCAACGTAGACACCAACAACGATTCCAGCATGATCCGTGCTTCCTCTTTTATACACTTCTTGCTCCTGTGCACAACTTGTGAAGCCGAGTTGCTTCATGCTTTGATCAAGGTACGTGTTCCAAGCACGAGGTGCCTGTCGGAGCCCATAAAGATTCTACTGAGTTTGAGAACCATATGATCCTTGTTCTTCATAGTGAATCCTTCTAGTTGGGCTACATACACCTCTTTCTTGAGTTCACCATTGAGGAATGGTGATTTGACATCAAGATGATGAACTTCCCAGCCACGATTTGCTGCTAAAACAAGGATTATCTGCACGGTATCAAGCTTTGCCACTGGTACAAACACCTCTTTAAAGTCAATGCCTTGCCTCTGGACATAGCCATTAGCGACTAATCTCGTCTTGTGCTTAGTTACTTCTCTATTAGAGTCCTTTTTTAACATGTACACCCATTTAAGCCCAATGGGTTTGTGGCCAGTCGATAATGTCATCAGGGTCCACATTGAGTTCTTCTCGATAGACTTTATCTCCTTGGTCATGGCCCCCTCCCAGGCTGGATGGCTTGCAGCCTCGCGAAAATAGATTGGCTCCTCCATCTCAACGAGCATTGCCTCATCCTTCAAGTCATCATAGTTCAGCTCTCCCTCGATGCATCTCACATTATGTCATTGATGTGTCTGTATCAAATAGCCCCCTCATCGATGTCGTTACTGTCCAATGATGGTTGCAATACGTTAGTGGCACGTGCATCGACATATTCAGTTGTTGATGCATGAGTTACCACTCCTGTAGATCCCCCGGAAGATGGCATTGACATCCCGGTGACGCCTTCATCAAGTTCATGGAACTTCATCTTGTCACCTGTAATGTGGTTGCTGGCTCCTTTATTGAGGTATCACATCTTCATTGATGTTGTGATGTCACTCTCCACAAGGTGCAGTTCCAGCCACACCTTTTTTCTTCATTGAGATAAACGGCGCCCTGTCGCTTTTGTCGCACCGATGCTACTTCCTCAGACACAACTACCACTAAAACAAGTTCGATATCAACAACCCGCGTGAGATGTGTCTCCTCCGCCTTCTTTGGTGCCCTCTAGAGTCATCCTTGCTCGGTGTATTTCCATGCCTACCTCGGCCTTGGCTTCTGCCTCAACCACGGCCATCATGGCCTCCGCCGTCATTCTCTAGTGACTTGTCTTTACCCGAGGAGTTACCACCTTGCTTCTTCTGTCCCCACTCGGCCCGAGTGAATAGGAGCTGACCATCGCCATTGGTACCACTAGCTGTTTGCCTCGTGCGCTCCTCATATGCTTTCAACCGACCTACCGCTTATTTAAAAGGTATAGTCTTGAGGTCGTAAAATTGCTCAATGCCGATGATCAAGTTTACAAAGCGATCCGGCACAGTATCAAATAATTTATTTACTAAAACAATATCATCGAAAGTTCAACCCAAACTGGCGTATTTGACAGACATGTTTGTGAGCTTGTCGGCGTACTATTCAAGAGTCTCCCCCACTTGCATGCGCAAGGTGTCAAGTCACTCTACAACGTCTGCAACCTTCCTCCTTGACATGATCTGAGTCGACGAACCTCATTTTGAGGCAATCCCAGACCTCCTTCGCCATCTTCTTGTTTGCCACTTGCATGAGGAGATCATCCGGGAGATTTTAGAAAAGATGCGACTTCGCCTTCTTATCCTTCTTCGTGTCGACGGCCTCACCATTAGCTGGCTCGATTTCCTCCCAGACACCCTGATCTTCCATCATGGCTTGCATCCGAATCACCCAACTGATGTAATTCGTTGTCGTTAACTGTGGGTACATAAAGAACCCACTGCCGCTTTTCCGCAAGGCTTCTCTATGAACAACGAGCGACATTGTATTGAATCGAGGATACTTAGGCATAAAATCAAGAAGGTCTGATACCAGATGTTAGGCACAGAATCGATATCTCATAAGCAGAGATATGTGGCAAAACTCTATTAGCTCACACTTCACTCAGAGAGATAATAAATTGTTAGAGAAGAAAGTTTTATTATTAACTGTTATTGAGAATAATAAGGTACAAATACTAAGTCAAATAGGATTCCTAATTTTATCAAAAACAATAATCTAGTGACCTACTTAAAATAGGAAACAATAATATTTGGATACTTCCAAATATTATATCTCTAACAATAGGAAATATACTAAATCTTCTTAAACTGGAAAATGATCTTTTTTTTGAAAATATCCACAAAATATTCCACATACTGGGCCATTCGAGAATTAAGTCCTTCATATACGACAAATATATCTTAAAATCTCCAAATGAATTTGAAAGATAAGGCCCGTCTAGTATCTCAACCAAAACATTTTCCAGCTCTAATGTCAAGGGGGTATGCTTCACGAGTTCATGTGGAATAGGAAAGGATAACTATCAATGTCAATTTGATAAACCCCATTTGACAAAACCTGCTGGCATTTTCCCCCCATGCGTGAATAGGCTCTTCACCTGACCTAAGTTTTTATGTGGCTTGGATCTCTGGTTGACCATATATACTCAACTTGAAAAGCTTGGATGGAGTTGATGATGATCTGATCGGATAATAAAGGGAGGCTGTCTGTGTTGGTGTTGGGTGGTGGACTTGGAAAGCAAGTTAAAACATGAGGAGGCTCACGAGCATCCTCCTATCAGCAGTCAAAAGGGCCACAAACACACCACCTCAGTCTCCCAATCCCATGATCACATTGACCTCCTCCATCGAAAATCACTCAAACACATCTGCTTGTCGATCTACTAGCTAGCAATGAGCTGTAGTTGTTGCCTCTTTCAATCCACTTCACGAGCCCATTTAAAGCCCTCCTTCTACTGATCATCAACTCCATTACTTACCCCCAAACATCTCTCTCCATTCACACCTCCCTCTCACCGCAGCCAACCCATCATGTCCTCCATTGCCACAGCCACACTCTTCTTCACCCTCCTCTTGTTCCCATTATTCCACGTCTGTCTAGCTGCAAGAGACCTCGTTGCTTCACCGCGCTTGTCGTCTTTGGTGAGGATCGAGATGAGGACGCTGACATTGGGCCCCAAGCGGAGCCCAGGGCGATTCTTCCATGACAAGGAGGTGAGGGGCTGCCTGCCTAAAGGGTTCAGGCACGCCTCTGCGCCCAGCCGGTTCGCCAACTATCACACATTCGGATGGACTGGATGCCGAGCTACTAATAGATCTCCCAAGAAGCCTTGAGCGTGAGTGTTGTTCATCATATCCATTGGTGCCCAACAACATGCACATGATGGTTTGTCTAATGTTGTGTCTGATTTGTTATTATTCATGTTTGTACATGAAACACCTCCTCATAAGAATGTATGGAAGCAGAAGTTTTATATACAATCGACCACCAGTCTAAAATCATTGTTTTATTCAAATCGAAAATCGAATCAAATAGATTAATGGTTTGACCCTCATTATTTTTAGAGGAGCGCAAATCTCTTATTCTTTACGGTGACTTTCATACTCACTGCGGATTAACTTATGTGCACTTTCAGCGTTGAAAACCGAAATACTCATAGTTTTAACTCAAAACACTTAGAGTCATTGTTGACAAAACAGCCAATAAGAACTGTCTCGTAACATGTTAAAAAATGAGTAGTCATTTTGACTTTCGAATGCCTATTACATGAAGGACTCAAAACACTCGGTGGTCTTATTCAAAGTCTATTTTTGGGTCCTAGCTTTGACGTCCTTGACGAACCGATTCATGTTCTTGTCGGACGAGCCGCCGGAGGACCAGACACCCTCCATCAGCTTGCTCAATTCCGCAGCATTGTTTCTGTAGAGCTCACCACTAGCCTTCCCCATCAAGCACTTGATCTTCTCACAAACATGCTCCCTGACAACATACTTCCTGTCCAGCAAGTTCATCCCGATCTTCCAATCATCCACCACCAGCTTCCTGTTCGTGAACTGATCGGTCAGCAGCGGAAAACAAAGCAACGGGACTCGGTTCCATACACTCTCGGTGATCGAGTTCCACCCGCAATGAGTCAAAAACCCTCCGATCGCGGCGTGTCTCAGCACCTTCCTCTGGCAGCACCACTGCACGACGAGCCCCCGGTCGACCGCCTCGGACTCGAACCCGTCGGGAAGCGGGTGGGTGTCCTCGGAGCTGACAATGTCAGGCCTCAGCACCCACAGAAAGTTCACGTCGCTGAGCAGCAGCCCGTGCGCCACCTCGACCAGGTCCTGCTTTGCCAGGTGCGCGTAGCTCCCGAAGGACACGTACAAGACTGATCCGGGTGGCTTGGAGTCGAGCCACCGGGAGCAGTCTGACTCGGACCAGAGGCTGGTGGCCACCTTGGTGGAGCCGGCTAGAAACACGGGCCCGATTGAGTAGAAGGGCTTCTTGGGTTGGATTCCTGAGATGGTCTCCGGCTCCATTTCCTGGACGGTGTTGCACAGGACGAAGTCTGCCTCTTTCGCTTCTTGGAACGATTTGAATATGATCTGGTGGACGACGGAGGCGCTGTCCGATTCTTGTAGGTACGACGGCATGTCTTTCGGCTCGATGGACTTCACTCCTGGAATGTAATCTATACGATCTTCACGCACATCTGACAATCACACAATTTTAAACATACTTTTAGGTTATGTTTGGTAACAATCTCAATATCAATAATAACATAATAAATAATACCATCAAAATAAATAATTCTGATTTTAAAGTTAAAATCTATCTTTTTGAAATTATTAATACTTATCTTATTTTGAACCAAACATGTTATTAATTATCTAATCACATTCTTAATCCTGGCTAGCAAAGGTGGGCTTAATTAAAAAATGAGGAGGTTGGTTCAATTTTGTATTCCTAAACCAGATCGAATCAAAACAAACCAATTCATCAGATTTTAGATTATATATAAATTTACATAGTTGTATGTACAATATAAATTCTTATTATTTCTACATTATTTATATAATGATAAGCCTTTTAGTAGATAGAATAACAACATAAGTTGATGAAAAATTAAATCAAACCGAATCAAACCATTTGATTTGGTTCGGTTTTATTTTCTAAAACTAATGGTTCGGTCTATTTTAAAATTACAAAATCAATTAAAAATACTTCAAGTTTAAATATCAAATCGAATCAAATCAAATTGTTACCTTCTTAAAAGTATATACCAACAATTAAAACGAGGTATGATTTTTATGGGTTTTAAGATTTCATGGTTTTTCAACAATTTTTGGATTTCATGTTTTTTTAGGTTTTTAATGTTTGCTGAGTTATAGAATTTAAAATTTTTTGGGTTGATTTTCATGATTTTGAAAACTTCGAAATATCACACTAAAAATCCTTTCAAAACCTAAATTACTAAAAACTTTAAAATCCTAAAAACCATTAAAAACCCCTAAAAATAGTTCAAAACCGTATGCATGCCCAGAGAAAAATTGAGCTGAAAGAATTTTGAGAGGTTTTAAAATGTGCATGTCAACGAGAGGTGTTGTTACCGTTGCATGCGAAGTGGCAGTTCTGCCTGAGAAGCTCGAGGTGATAATAAAGGGTGAATTTTGAGAGGTTTTAAAATGTGCATGTCAACGAGAGGTGTTGTTACCGTTGCATGCGAAGTGGCAGTTCTGCCTGAGAAGCTCAAGGTGATAATAAAGGGTGAAGACGAGCGCAGGCTCCGTCCAAAAGGACACGTACAAGATCCCGAACCTCTTGGCGAGGGTGGCGGGAAACACGAAGAAGGTGTCAGCGATGAGCATGGTGACGGGCGGACGAGTGTCATCGCTCACGATGTCGATCAGGGCGTCCTCGACGTGGGCGGAGAAGACGTGCAGCAGAGCGGCCATGTACTGGTCGTGGTTGAGGGAGCGGTCGAAGTTGAGCGGGAGGCCGTCGGAGACGACGAGGTAGCGGATGTCGAGGCTGTCGGATTGTCGGACGGAGGCGAAGATGTCGTCGTCAGCGTCTTGGGTATGGGTGCGGCGTCGTCGGGAGTTGATGGTTTTGTGGTGGATGAAGTGGGTGTTGATGAAGGTGATGGTGAAGCCGCGTTTGGCGAGGTTGACGGCGAGGTGGGCCTGGGGGGTGACGTGGCCTTGGAGAGGGTAGGCGAGCAGGACGGCGTGGGGCTTGGGATCGGGCGACATGGGTGACCACCGAGATAATATCGATAGAGATAAGATTGGATTAATGGGGCGGACTTGGGGAGAATTTATTGGGAGCTGGAACGGGGCTGAGTTATCGGATTGACGTTGGGAGTGGAGTGGTCGAGGATCGTTGACCATACATCCGATTTGCGTTGATTTTGTGAGCCATGTTGATGTGAGTGATTATCCATTTATAAACGGGTAAGCCGTATGCATGCGTGTGTCGATTCTGAACGCTTATTTGGCGTGTTGCAAATTGGGAAAGAGAGGATTAAGGAAAATTGAACTAAAAAGTGTCGATTCTGAACGCTTAGTTGACTGAATTGTTGTTCGACAGAAACTTGACTGAAAATGTTAACATGATACCAAACTGTTTACAATCCCTCATTAGTTTCACAAGAAATTGTATAATGATACTTAAATGTAAAGAGATTTTCACCTAATAAATTAATTTTTTTGGATTAACTCTTCTCTTAACTTAAACTTCGGAGAGCGACAGTTTAAAGTATGTTAGCTTGTCTTGTCTTTTTCTTCAGAAGAGAGCAACTTATCCTTATGAGTTTGCTCGTTTGAGTTAAAACTAAAAACAAGCCGGCTACGGTTCAAAGTATGTTCGCTTGTCTTTTTCGTCAGAAGAGAGCAACTTATCCGTATGAGTTTACACGTTTGAGTTAAAACTAAAAGGGAGAATTATAAAAAAGGGGTATGTACTACCATTTCTTTTAATTTAAAGGGCATTACTATCAGATTTTGCAATTTCAAGATTTTAGACTCTTATGAAATTTATTAATTTTCAATTCACCCCATAAGTTTCTATATTTATGAAATAAACCTGTACATTTAAATTCCAATGTCAACGTGTTGACTAATTCAATTAACATCTTTCTAAATTAATTAAAATAAATTCTTAAATAAAAATTATTTTCATAGTTAATGCGAACACCTGTTGTCTCAAACTTTTATATAAGGATTATTAATTATTTCATAGTTAATGCGAACACCTGTTGTCTCGAATTTTTATATAAGGATTATTTTAAATTAATTTAAGAATTTATTTTAATTAATTTAGAAAGGTGTTAATTGAATTAGTCAACATGTTGACATTGAAATTTAAATGTACAGATTTATTTCATAAATACAAAAACTTATGGGGTGAATTGAAAATTAATAAATTTCATAAGAGTCCAAAACCTTAAAATTGCAAAATTTAGTAGTAATGCTCTTTAAATTGAAAGAAGTGGTAGTACATACCCTTTCTTTTGTAATTCTCCCAAACTAAAAACAAGCCGGCGACGGTTCAAAGTATGTTCGCTTGTCTTGTCTTTTTTGTCAGAAGAGAGCAACTTATCCGTATGAGTTTACACGTTTGAGTTAAGACTAAAAACAAGCCGGCGACGATTCAAAGTATGTTAGCTTGTCTTGTCTTTTTTGTCAGTATGTCCGTATGAGTTTACACGTTTGAGTTAAAACTAAAAACAAGCCAGCACTATAGACCGCCTACTTTTACTTGTCTGTGTGCTGTGCGCAGTGGTCCTACCTGACGGGGAAACATGAGCTACTCAATAGAAAAATGAAAAATAAAGCAGGAGCTCCAGGTTAAAGAAACATATGGATCCCTTGTCTTAGTTGTCTATGTCTAGGAGTGACATAAATTACGAGGCGATAAGCCTATTAACGAAATGATACATTAGGAAGATTGTTCTCCATCTCACTTGGTCAGAACCAAGTTAACAAAAAAACACATATATAAATAAGCAAAGTCGGGAAAAAAAGTATTGGGATAAGAAGGATGTCACCTGCTTAATATAAGAGGTCTTCAATGTGTCTATTCTCGTCACTACTGCCTTGATGAGTTGTAAGTTAATCAGATAACAGATGGAGCAACATAAAACCAGTCTCCATCAATCAGCTGTTTGGAGGATTCTTACAAGAATCCTTGACAGAACTGCATGTGTTGATTCTAGGTGGGCTGTGTGGTGAAGCAAAACAAGTTTTAGGAAGAAGAAACCAATACCTGAAGGTCCAACTCAATCAGACAAGCCAGCCTTCTTTTTCAAATGCCTCTTGAAGTCCATGATATCACCCTGCCACTTGGTAACTGCCTGGTTCTCGCATACCCAAATTTCATGAGCCACCTGGTTGATGAGCCTAAAGTCGTGACTGACAAGGACAAGGCCACCGTCCCATTCGTTCAAGGCCTCCGCCAGTGAATCAATTGTTTCAATGTCCAAATGGTTAGTTGGCTCATCGAGGAGCAACATCTGAGGTTGTCTGAACGCTAGCCACGCAAAAATCACCCTAGCCTTTTGCCCATCGGACAAGTTCTTCATGGGCATCACCTGTGCTTTGCCAGAAAGCCCAAATCTTCCAACAGAAGCCCGCATCTTCTCTTCTTCATTTCCAGGATACTCTTTCATCATAAAGGCAAGAGCAGACAGTTCCATGTCAAGCTTCTCAGTTAGATGCTGATGGAATTGTGCAATTTTCAGGTGATTATGCCTCCTGACCATGCCTTCAGACGGACGCAAATCCCCAGTCATCAGCTTCAACAGCGTACTCTTCCCTGCTCCATTAGGACCAACCAGGGCTACTCTTGAATCCAGGTCCACCCCAAATTCGATATTCTTATAAATGAGATGCTCAGGTGTGTAGCCAAATGAAACCTCAACAAACTGAAGAACAGGAGGTGGAAGCTTCCCCACATCTGTAAAGCGAAATGTCAGTACCCTGTCCCTTGATACCTTTTCAGTGAGACCTCCTCTCTCCATTTTTGCCAAGGTCTTCTCTTTGCTCTGTGCCTGTCTAGCCAATTTTGCAGATCCATGACCAAACCGGGCTATGTATTCCTTCATATTAGCAATCTGCTCCTGTTCCCACTTGTATTGTTTCATTTGATTTTCTTCAAGTTCGCTACGAGTTTGAACATACTGATCATAATTACCAGTGTAAATCTTTATTTTCTTGTTCTGCATGTGTATGATGTTTGTGCAAACACCATTAAGAAAGTCCTGGGAATGGGATATAACAACCAAGATCCGCTCAAACTTCTTCAGCATTTCTTCCAACCAGACACAAGCTTCCAAATCTACATCGAATTGCAGTCCCACTTAATAAACAGTACATCACAACAGAGACGTTCAACAGTTCAGTACTCTTTGTACCTAGGACCTAACACACACTGACATAATATAAGGAGTTTAGAAAGCAAGTCAATTGCACATTACTCCTGCACATGATTTGCCTATTGTTTACTTTACTCCACCTTTCAAATACAAGATGAAATGCAGCAGTGAACAAACAATAATTAAGTGATATTACCCCCTTCTCACACATTGAGACAACCCACAACCATGCTTAGCCAGACGAAAATAAAAGCGTAATATCCTCATATAGTAAAAAACATCCTCAATCAACTTCTTTTACTACGACACATGATTTAATAAACTAGACTCGCCACTAGTAATTAGACGGAAATAACCACATCACAACCAGCTACCTAATAACGTCGCCCTCGGGTCAAATGATTCAAGAGTAAATTATGCCACAAAATGTAACAAGATTGCTCTATAACTAATACTCCCTCCGTCCTCTAATACATGTCATTTAAGGTTAATTTGAGTAGATTATGATGAAACTAATGCTAGCGATTTAACAAATTTAATGAGTGGGTGGTTGGTGTTTTTTTAAAAAAGTTCATGCAAAAAATAAAATTGATAGATGATTACTGGTGAAGAATGTATTTTTTATTGATTATGATAATAAAGTGATTAATATTTGACATTTTAAGATACTTGTTGATATTAAATATGCATTGAAAATAGTTAAGTGACAAATAAAAGTGGACAAAAAAATTCGTTTAAGTCACATATAAAAAAGGACAGAGGGAGTATGATTAATAGTTGAGCAAGAGTGAACGAAAGTATAACCTAGATGATTTGTTGGCTCATCCAGCAACAGAATAGTCGGGTTCATAAACAAAGCTCGGGCAAGTGCAATCCTCATTCTCCAACCTCCAGAAAAGTCCCGTGTTTTCTTTGCTTGCATCTGCTTGTCAAAGCCAAGACCAAACAAAATCTCAGCGGCACGCTTTTCTGCTGTTGCTGTATCTAAGGCATCCAGGCGCTCATAAACTCGCTCAAGAGCTTCTCCACCACCATCTTCCTGAATATTAAACCAATGCAAAAGTATGTAAGAAAATAGTAACATCACAGACTCAGCCAATCGTTTCCAGAAATTGTCATTAAACAACAAACCTGAGATCCCAAAATTTCAGCTTCTTTTTCTAGTTTAAGCCTCTCCTCATCACAGCAGATAACAGCCTCGAGAGCAGACATGTCAGAGGCTTCAATCTCCCTCGTGAGATGATAGATGTCCATGTGTTCTGGAATAGGAATCTCACGAAGACCTATTGCAGTAAGCAGGGTTGACTTACCACAGCCATTCAATCCCAGCAAACCATAACGTCTGCAGCATATAAGTAACAGATTAAATTGATTGTAGTAGTAAGAATAGTACAAATAAACGAAACACTGAATGTCAGATAAATACAGCATCATATTATAAAAGTTTTGAATACCTTCCATAATTGAGTTCCAATTCCGAATCAACTATAAGGTCGTGTCCGTGAAAGGTAACTGACAGAGACTCAATCTGCAAATCGACAAGTGTGTGAGGTATTTCAATTCCTAATTACATGAACATTACCCTAAACATCCACCTTCATTTAGGACTACAACAAAATGAGTGATCAGAGTAAAACACATTCATTTATCATGAACCAGAGGACCATTAATTAATCTACAATAAGCTTCAGGCTAACTCTTTTGTTAAGTTAATTGCAAAAAGGATAAAAAAACCATCAGATAATTCAAGCCTGAAAATTTATCAAAAGCTTGCACGATGTAATCAACTACATATAAAAATACTAAACAAGAAAGCTCAAATCTTTTATCCAGGATTGACAAATTGACACTAAATTAAAAGCAGCAACCCACAGATCAGATAAATCAAACCAATACATGAATATCATACCCGAATATCTCTAGATAGTGGATGCGAACACAGAACGCCTGTACACGTCCGATCAGATATTTGAAGCGCCGCAACCGCATCCGCTGCCTTATCAGCTCCGTTCTGCGATTCAGCCGCCCGAGAAGATCCAACAGCCGCCTTACCGCCTCTTTTGGCGGCGGCAGCTGCCTTCTTCTGCTGGGCCTTCTTCTTACTCGCGTCGGAAACCATGTTGAATCTGAGAAAAATCACAACAAATTAATCCCAATATATGAGCTCCAAGCTTTGCCTCAAAAGCCTAATTCAAATCTATATATCTCAAATCGGGATTATATTCACCTCAAATAGGATAGCTGACGGAATCAGATGCGGACCGATCGACCTGTGCGCCGGATCTGAAGCTTGACCACGGCCGACTTCTTCGGCTACGGCTGCGGCGGTTTCTTCCTCTCTACAGTGATTGTAGAAGGAGTCGGAGATTGCCGAGGCGAGTACAAAAGAATATAGGGTTAGACGATTCTGCGAGGAGGGAGAAAATTCGGTTTATATACGGCACGTTTCTGCCACGTGTCGAGAGATGATTCGTACAGAGCACGAGGGAAAAGCTGTTGAGCCTATAATGACGTGCCCAAACGCATAACGTTGCCTCCTGTTGATTAAAAAAAGAGGACAAAGGCACGGCGTCGTTTCATGAAAAGTTGAGAGAGATTTTCCATCGTTAAAAGTGACTGTCGCCATCAGGCAGACGTATAGGATTTCGAAACGCTGCGTTCCGGTGTCTCCAGGGGGATCTGTTAGTCGAACCGCAGGTTGTCCAGCTTGGTGGTTTTCTGGGCGCGTTTGATTGTCGTTGCTTTGACCTTTGGGAGGCTTACGTTTTTATGGGTGCTTGACAAGACCTGTAAGGTAGGTTTAGTGTTTGCTGGAGTCATGTGTTTGACTACTTAAATGGTGAAATTCTTGGCTGTTTTATGGTGTCTGCAAACTGTTTGATCAAAGTCCTGAGTGAGATTTTGGCATGGACACCATAATTTAGCATGATCTGTCACGCTACTCTTGGTGCATATACGAGACTTATCTCACATGCCCACAAGTTCATACAAATCCACCGTAAGTATAGTTAGACTATCCCGCTCACAGCCAAATTATTTTGATTGTGTAACCAGTTGTACTTTCAGCTACTTTTTGTGATTCTTAAAAACAAGTGGTGTTGTGGATGGGGGATCAGTATTCATGTCTTGTGCTAATCATGTTGGTGGGTGGTGTATGGCATGGGACACATTGCCATGTCTTACTTTTCGAATGGCAGGACTAGCGAAAAAGAAAATGTATCCGAAGATTTTTTCTCCGAGGGAGTCAAGCTGTGGTTGTGGGCTGTGAATTGAACTGATAGGGAGAAGCGTGGAGATGCATACACCTAATTACTGGGGGATTCGAACTCTAATCGTAGGAATTGTCAGAATTCAATCAGCACATTTTTTTACCATCAAACCTTCTTTACCATCAAGCTGCACCCCTGATGGCGAAAAAAAAAACCCTGCTATTTATAATGCTTTGAAGCGCTTCTTTCCTACTCATCTTTTGTGATAGCCGTAGAAACTTGGTGGCTAGGACGTTGGTAAGGAGGTTACATGGACCCCTTTTTGTGTTGATATGTCAATCTGCACTCCTATAAGCGCGCGTTTGGTAGTCCGTATTAATAAGTGGTATTATTAATACACGTATAATTTATGCAGGTATTATATAGAAGAGTATTACATATACGTTCAAACCATGTGTTGGTTGACCAACCGAATAATGATTCATTTTACTTTAATCACTTTGAAGATAAGTTCAGCCACTGCATCGAGACTGAGTAATACAATCAAATGCAAGCCGGCCATCAGACATCTGGTCACTTGTGTGCATCTTGTGCCAAATGATATACAGAAGGACACCATTTGCCGAGCACAAAACCTGCAACCCTCCGCCCACCTATCCCTCCTCGTCCCCACTCATCCTGTTCTTTGTCCCACTGTTGAACAGTAAGAAATCAATGGACGCACAAGCTGATCCATCTAGGCTTCCAATAATCAAATTTCACAGGACTGTGGCCTTGGGACATCTGAACAAACTGTTTTCTCAAATGATAGCAAGAAGCTGAGACAAACAACCTTTTCCAAACAATCTCGATTCTGAAGCACATTCAGGGAAGACATCGATTAACAAATAACCACAATAAACAATCTCACACAAAGGTCTCTGTAATCAAAGAAAATGCATGCGGAAAAACAAATTACAAAAATCATTACGAGATGGTTGGTGTAGTAAAGGAAAGTAGTTACTAGGGCAGTCGCTTATGTTGGAATTAATTAGCCATCTGGATGAAGAAACAGAGGCAAATTTGGTGGTCTGATCTGGGTCACGGAAGTGCGGCACTCTTTTGTTGGCTGGTTGACTTTGGCAGAAACGTAGGTCAGACAAGACGCGATCTTGGTGAAATCTTCACTGCATTTTCTTTATAGATTATCATCTTCAGCTTTGACAATCAGGGCGATGGTGGAGCAGAGGAGGAGGGGAGCACATATGATGAAGTTTGGGGGTTGTTCCCAATGTTGAAAAGTAAAAAATCAACGGACACACAAGCTGATCCATCCAGACTTTCGATAATCAAATTTTACGGAATTGTGACCTTGAGGCCAACAGAACCAGCAGGAGGTCGACCATCGGACGCAATCGGCTGAAACGAAAGGAGGGATTGCGCAGATGAAGCCAACTAGAATTTCACAGCTACGAATTCCTACTGGTGGAGGTGACAAATCTTTGGAGTCGGAGCTACGGCGGCTGCATGACCGCGTATGTTGCAACGGAATTCACATTGGAGCGATTCTCAACATCGATCATCGGAGCTGGGTAATGGGTATAACTGGAATGTTAATTTATTTCCTTCTCTGTTTTCCATCTGTATAAATAAACCCACCTCATAATGTGGTATTAATAATACGTTAAGTACATAACAAAATTTATTCCATGTATTATTAATACGTTATCAAAAATCGAACCAAACACTACTAAACTGTATTAATTATTCAATACGGATGCTTATCCGTCTTACCAAACGCACACTAAAGTATTAGTTTGATATGAATCAATGATAGTGGTACATGAAGTGGAGTTCAATGGCCCATAACATGATGGTATTTGCTGAATGCTGAGTATTTATTTGAATTATCACTCAAATTGCTAAGTATTTTCCAGTCTACACTACTGATCTTAACCTTTGTTTTGATAAATTTTTTGATTGGTTCATATTGGATTGTATTCCCACTGTGATTCAAAAATCTAAGCTTACAAGTCGTGGTTCAACAATCTAATATAAATATTACTTTGTAGATGCACTCACTGCATCTCCTCTCTGTCACTGGTCTAATCTCTCCAACTTAACTAGGGATCAGCTCACCACTTTTTGCGGCTTCCTTCATACTTGGGGTGGCTCAACCCGTGACTTCGTGCACTGGTCTCAGATTGAACCATTAGCTCTGATACCATGCTGACTTTTCTCGCTCACCGCGTCTCCCCCTCCTCTTTCGAAATCCAACCCACATCTCAGTTGCTCTACAACTCTCTCTGACTCAGGAAGCCCATTTTCATTTTTGTAAGCCATTCTCGCCGCTCCACCACGACGTCCTTGATACTTGAGATGTCTTCACTCGTATCTCACGTCTCGCATATTGGTCTCATATTGAATCATGAGATCTGATACCATATTGAATTTTTAGGTCGACTCATATTGGAGATTTGTAAATCTTGGTTCAATAATTTAATATAAACGACCCACCTACTCTCCATTATTCGATGTGAGTTATTTTACAAAGTGAAGTCGACCCAACAAACTAAAAAATTTAGAATTCATATACTATATACACTTAGCTGGAAGTGCTGCCAGTAAAATTTTCAGATTTTGGTTTGACTGCATTCCTCTCACTGAATTACTTCATGAGCATACTTATTTATAATTGGTAGATTGATTTATTTTTCCTGCCATTCAAAATGGACCTAATGTGACATGGCTTTTGATGAAAATTCACTGTAAATTGTACAAGGACCGAGTGTATTTTTGCATTGTAAGCTCTTAATAAATTCGGCTTACGGTCATATGCAATATATAAATTAGTCTTGCTCATTTACAGATGCTTTGCCACAATCAATTGGGATTCCAGATTCATCTCATGTAACAACGCTAATCCTAATTCCGCTAAATTAGTAGCTGAGTGTTTTGTAGCCGCAGCTTCTTGAGGGGTTCGAAAGTGTACAAATTTGATATTGACTTCTTACTAAAACATGACCTTTTTGCTATCTGGTTTATTAGTGCCTGTAGTTGTTCTTCTGCTTCAATGGCTGTTAGCCCTGAAATTCACCTTCTTGCAGCTGGCAGCCTTTTTGTTCGCATAATACCAGCTGTAGCCGTCAGCCGGGGTTGATAATGGAACAGAGAAACACAGCTTCTAAATTAGGGAAAATGGTATTGTGATGGGTGCATGCATAGTGACATTTGTTGAGCTCACATGGCTACTAACTCATGCAATCATCATATGAGAGAATAAAGAATGATCTGATGTCCTATGAATTTGCAATAACATAAGTTCACATGGCAGTAGGAATCTGTAGGCATATACTATATAGCTTTTGCCTTCAGAAATGGCGCACGCCTCCTCTCCTACATTACTTTTTCATATTATCAGATCAAAAACCATGAGTCTAATTACACTAAGTCATGGGTTTCAGCTATATGAACTGGATTATATTTTCATTATAATCCAGTAGAGACAATTTTTTCAAGTAAAATAATACTTAAAGACTCAATTTTTACATTGGTATTCATTATTCAATTGGATCTGTTCAATATCATATAATTGAATGCATTCTTATAAGATAAGAATTTGACCCATTGAAATGGAAGTCTTAGATTCTCTTCTTATCAAAGTAATGTGAGTTTTGGATCAGAATGGAGGATTTTTAAGTGGGGGACACAGACGAGTTTTTGGAAATTTTGGTAGTGACAGAAACATGACTTAACCAACAAGTTTACTCCTTCAAAGTCTGCATGGCCATAAAGGAGAGGCGACTTAGGAAATTTCCCACTTGATTTCCTTATAGCCATCAAATGAAAGGAGACTTGCAAAGTTTCCCGCTTGATGTGGATATGTGTGGTATAGAGAGCACTTAGTTTTTGGACACTTTGGGTCTTAGTCAGAGGCTGATCCACTATTGTCTCGCGAATCCTACTCAAAATTTTGATTATATAATTTTGTCTCCCAAAAAAAATTTATGTAACCGCCACTGACTTGGTCATGGCACCTTTGATGCTAAATTGTTCCAAATTGAGATTCGAACTCAGAGAATTTTTTTCATGCCATGACATACAGAAAGTATTCATTGTTGTTTCTATCTTATTCTCCAACACACCAAGTGCTGAGTTACACTGACTTTTGTTTTCTTGTTCTTGTTAATTTAGCGAATTGGTTGACCACATTAGTATCTCCAGGACGTAACGACAGCCTGCCATACTCGCCGCCTGGCCCCTCGGGCAGGTGCGTGTTTGATTGCCTTCTTTCCCTTCACTTTATTTGGTCCCAAGCTCAAGGTTGTAGGTTTCGGTCATTTTACATTCGGTTGTGGAACGTAGAGGTAATGCCATCACCTACACGCTAAATCTGAGTCTAGTCCCCGAATTGGGCTAGTGCCTGGTCTGGCTGCCAGAATGCAAAACGACATTTGAGAGTCAATTCACTTTGAATTGCGGTGCCGTAAGTACCCACTTCTACATGTGGTTGTTACCATTTCATTTAATAAGTAGTGTAACATGGATCATGTACACTACTAATTATTCGGAGTTGATAGATACAGATTAAGTATTGCCGTTAGTCTGATTGGTCCAAATAACACATGATCCAATGAAAATAATAGCTCTGATCCACGTAATGAACCATGTCCCAACTAGAATCACTTTAACCTAAGAATCTTTATAGCCCGGTCTTTATCGCAAACAATCATGTTTTACAGGCTGGTGTACTAATCTTAAGTTTACATTTCTCACATCACGGAACAAGCATTCGGATTCTCGTCGCTGAACATTTGCGGCGCGTGAACATTTTGCACTGGGTAGCTCGGGTAACCTGGCGCGAAGCTCTGCCCATACCCGTATCCGTATCCGTATCCAGGGTGCGCAGCCGGTGGCATCGGCATCATCATCATTCTGTTATACTCTGCCAGCCTTCCGCCATCACCAGCAGCTTCCATCATCTTCTGAGCAGTCTCTTTCTTCTCCTTGCCATCCTCCTTGCTCTTCGGTGGAACAATTTCCACTGCCCGTTTCATCCTCTTCTCCAGCAGCTCGCATATCGACTTCACGTCCATCGTCCCTCTCACCTCCACCAAGTCCTTCTGCTTGTCAAATGAAATCGAGTCGACTTCTGTGACAAATCAGGCCATGGCCAGGTTAGTCTCGCCTTTTCTAGTTACCATGTACTGATCAGGAATTCAACATATGAGAAATCTGACCATCAGTTTTGCTGAGGATGTGGTGGATTTTCTCAATGCAGCCATCGCAGTGGAAGTTCATTTTCAGAACAGCCGTCGTGGCTGGCGGAGGCTTCTTTTGCTGCAATTTTCAGGCAGCTAATTAGGTAAAGCTGACTATTGAACTGAATTGGATTTCATCAATTTTTTTTTTTGTCATGCATGAGATTTCAAACCTCTTTGGATTTGTTTTCATCTTCTGGCTTCTTGTTCTCTGATTTCTGATCTTCTTTCTGCTTCGGTTGCGGAGAGATGAGCTCGATCTTCTTCTTCAACTTACTCTCAAGCTTGTCCCGGAGCTTAACAGGATCCACCTCCCCCACCACCGTCAGCTTGTTCTTGTCGCAATCCACCTTAACATTCTCAACACCTGATCCCAGGTAACATAAACATAAGCCACACACAGTAAAACTGCATAGAGTACTACTACTACAGGGCAGGCAAGTAGATAAGGAGAAATGAGAGATCGAAACTGCTCTCACCAGCCACGCCTCGAGCAGCCTTCATGATCTTGGAGCCGCAGCCTTCACAGTGCACCTCGACTTTGAAAACCGCCGTAAGCGGCTTGCCCTCATCCTTGTTCCCTCCATCTCCCTGCTCCTTCTTCTCCTTCTTCTTCTCCCCGTCATTGATGTGATCACTGCCACCCTTCTTCTGCTGACACATATGCTCAGTTAGCTTGGTAACATAAACAACCCGAGACTCAGAGACTGCTTTTGATCCAACTTGTGCTTACTTACCTCTCCCATGGTCTGAGACTAGCTTTCTGTCTTCTTTTTCTTTTAAGCCGAGGGTCAGAAAGAGGTATAGGGAGAGCAACATTGAGATGTGGTAATATATATAAGGAGGGAGGGTTACTTAGTGGGGTAATGGTGGAAGGGGATGGTGCCTAGAAGCTGGCCTAAAGCTTAGGTTGACTCACATAACACATTAAAAAAGTAAAAAAAAAAAATTATGATTAATAAATATTTGATATATGTTATTTTAATTTTTTAATGTGATACATAAATGTTCTCTGTTAATGATGTTTAATAAGATTAAAAGTAGTAATATTAATAATTTGGGATAAATTCTTAGATAGGGGTGTTTAAAATCCGGTCCGGACCGGAAAATGATCCGGAACCGGACCGGATTGGACCGAACCGAAGGATTTCGGTCTGTTTTCGGTCCATCAGTTTTTGGGTTTCAGGTTTCCGGTCCGGTCCAAACCCGGAAAAATCCGGTCCGGACCGAAATGGACCGGTTTGGTAATTTTTAATAAAAAATTTTATTTTTATTAAAATACTTATATATATCTTATTTAATATATAAATAAAATTATTTTTAATTCACATTTCTATTAAAATTTAATTAATTTTTATGATTCCAGTCCAAACCGGTCCGGTCTGGTCCAGACCGATTCAAATCCGATCTGATCTTCGATCCTCACCATTTATAGATTCCGGTTCCGGTCCAGCCCGGTTCCGATCCGGTTTTGGACCGATGAACACTCCCTAGTTGTAACCGTGTATGGGTCGGTGCTTGTTTTTTGATTCTTAAACCGTGTCTAGTTGTGTACGAATAAACTCTTGTCTTAGAGCAGAAGATATAATTCCCGAGTGAGTTTGGAGGAAAAGACAGGGAAAGAGTTTAAAATGTGATTCAGATTTGGTGTTGTGCAGTTTAAAATGACGTCGTTTTAATTGTTTAGTCGCAATTCAAACTAAAATAATGTTGTTTTGACATGAAAGTTGATTTGAGCAGCGACTAAACAATCAAAACGACGTCGTTTTGTGCTGCACAGCAAGTGACTACAAAGCACCGGATCCTATTCCTTTGAAATGAGAGAAGAAGAAAGAGAAAGAATGGATTTTCGGATAGTAATAAAAATGTTTAATCAGACGCATTTATTAAAATATCTTTATATAAAAAAAATTAGTTTTAGTCCAAAATATCTTTCTTTAAATATTTTTGTTTTCACCAAAAACTCAGGAACATATTTTTTGAATTACTTTCATTTAAATTCGGGGATCCATATCTTATGCATGCAACATGTATTTATATGGCAGTATTAACACGAAACACATGTTTGAAACTTGAAGGTGAAGGTCCACAAGAGCAAGAAGTAAGGTCTTGCTGTAATAATGTACAAGGAAATCATGTTATGAATGACATTGTTTGAATAAGGTAAGTCACCGTTGACCCTGTGCATCTACCGCACCGACATCCTAAGTGTCATCATAGTATTTATGGTTGCCTCATAGCATGAAAATGCTTCCTCATGACATCCCTTAGGCAAATTTTGGCTAGTGAAGTCTATAGCGGGTTGTGTAAGGGTGTCGTTTGGTAGCAAGTACAGGATAAGAGGGTATTTTTAGTACTATGATAAATAATACCACCTCTTATGAAGGTATTATTAATCCTGATTTATAAAGATAAAATTTATATTTGAGATTAATAATATTAATCATTCAGTCGTACCAAATATGTAACATCAGTATTAATAGTCTTATCCCACTTTCAATACCCGCTATCAAACGTGATTTAAAGGTATAAGTTACAGATGTAGACTTTTGAATTATAAGGAGATTCGACAAAGACTATGTTAATATGATATATGACTTTTAAAAAGAATTCATATTCAGATAGTTTTTAGGCATGACCGCATGATCCAGCCAATTTCACCCAATCCATACATTAAGCAGGGCTGTCTAACAAAGTGTGAGAGAGAATTCGGCCCATTTTGAGGTTAATATTTTCTTAACCGGTCCTCAAATTCCTCAATTTTTTTTCATGAAACGGAAAAATGATTAATAAATAATGGATTGGAGTAACTCCGGCAATATACGAGATATCTCATTTTTTAAAGAATATACTTTTAAGCTCTATTTCCCACATAAGTATAATTTATAGAAAATTAAGGCTGTGTTTGGTTTGGGGAAAGTTTTATGGAAAGGAAAAATAGATGGAAAATAGAATGAAATCCAAATCCTTCATAGAATTCATTTAATTTTCCACTTGTTTGTTTATCGTAGAAAGTATAAAGGAAAATGTCATTTTCTATTATTATTAATAAAAAAATTTCATATATTTTTCCATTAAACTTTTTTTTCCATGAAATTTTCCATTTAAACCAAACAAAGAATTTCTCTAACTTTCCATCTAATTTTCCTTTTAATGAAACTTTCCCTAAACCAAACACAACCTAAATTTTCATAATAGTTGAGTTGGCCGGCTCGGGCATCAGGGCTCTGCTCGTGGCAGCAACACTGAAATAAACTATCCAGCGCTCCCTCCCTCCTGTTTTATGTACATGGTGCCGCTTAGTCTTCACCGAATTAGTAATCTCTCTCAAATTTTCGAAGTATTTCCCTCTTTCATCAATCGTTGTAGGTGACTGATTAGTATTACTTGTTATCTTCACCTTGCAACTAATTACAATTTTGATTTATGTTTGTTAATTACTATTGATAATATGTTTCTATTGAGTTTGATCTTATTACTGGTTTTTTATGAAGGATCTGCTCACTATAAATGAGAAGAACATGTGCACAATCTGATCGATACGTTGTTGAACATAAAGGACAAAAGTTAAAAGACAATGTGAACACATGATTAGACATGGTCAAGATGGAGAAAAGAATTAGCATGTGAAACACGTAGTAACCATACATTGTGACTTTCTTCTTCCTACACTCTTTTAAATAACGAACGTAAGATTTTTTTAAGTGTCTGTACAACATAAGATTCCTTATGGATATTCATCAAACATGAAAAAGTCCGTCTACAAGTTAGAAAATATGAAGTCCCACGACTGTCAAATACTAATGCAACAGTTTTTTCCGATCATTATTTGAGGTATTCTGCTAAAAAAAGTTCAACTCACAATATCAAAATCGTATTTCTTTTTCGACGTCATCTGTGAGAAACATCTAACTTTTACAAAATTGGATAAGTTGCAATCGAACGTCATAGTCACCATATAAGAGATGGAAATTTACTTCCCTTCTTATATTTTTGACATAATGTAACATCTCATTGTACATCTGGTCAGGAAAGTAAAAGAATATGAACCAGTATACCCACATTGGATGTATCTATTCGAATGTTACATGAAGATTCTCAAAAGATATGTTTAGAATAGATTTCGGTCTGAAGAAAATATTGTTGAAGGTTATATATTGGAGAAATTATTGAGTATTGCACTGACTACTAAGGAAATATTGTGTCAGTCAAAAATATCTTCACATCCAATGGGATTAAATGAATTTGGGCGTGGGCACATCAGGCAGAATTCAAAACCTGTCCCGATAGACGAACTACAAAAAGCAAACCTTTGTGTTCTTCACAATGTCCAAGAGACGTCGGACTTCATTAGTGAGCATGTAAGCTACCTTTGTAAGAAGTGGCCTTGGAATACACAAGACTGGATACAAAAATAACATAATAAAACATTCATCACATGAATAAGAGATGAGGTAAAAGATTTATTGAATACAAATTTAGAGGGTGTAACTGAAAAATTATCATTTTTGAGCTGAGCACCACAATTGCATGTTGAGGCATGGAGTGGGTACATCATCAATGGGTATTGTTTCTATATTGAGGAACAAGATGATCACAACACTATATATAACAGTGGTGTGTCTCAGTGATGTGGATAGCAATGGTTTTATGGGGTTATTAAAGAAACCTCAGAATTCAACTTTCGTGTTTTGTCAGTTCCCTTGATCAAATATCTTTGGTTATGCTAAAAAATTATTAATTTAATCTTCGTTGTATCAAACAACGAAGAATGAAGTGGAAGTCATAAAAGTGGATGACAGGGCAACAGAGAAGGATGTGTAAGTTTGTTTGTTTTAAACAACAAAGATTTATTATAATCTTCGTGGTATACAAACGACGAATATCTAAAAATAGAATATTGTAGATAAAAAAACTAAAGACGGATGTATAAATGATCGTGAATGAAATGGTATAGTTTTGAAAAGAAAATCATCACTCATCCAAATTGGCACCAGTAAATGGAATTTTCGACACAAAATTAACCAACTTCACTTTTGATCGATGTAAGACCCAGTGGATTCACTGTGGTTTCACACAACATCTAAGTGTTGTCCCTTCGGAACAGGCTCCACTGCGGTCTACTCTGGACGACTTCAGTCTAGCACTCTGGTTAGGTAGTTTAAATCCAAAGAAAGAGTCCAATTCAAAAGACTAGCTTGTTGGGTGAGAGAACCCCTTAAACTAAAGTACCATTGCATAATTTCTTGTGTGACCAATGTAAAATTGTAAACTTTCAGCCTTATTATTTGATGTCAAAAATTATGTTCCTCCATGGAACCTTGTCGGAGACCTTGTATTGATGTCAACCTTCAGGTTTTTCAATTACTCTCTTGATCATTCTTTTTTGCGCCCGGTACAATTGCTTGACTTCCTATCTTCCGTCATTCGGGTTTGTTGGATCAAGTTTATTCGTCTAAATTAGAATAGTGAAGAGAAGGAAGACGATATATATTGGATTGTCGAATAATGATTTACGAGTTAAATCTAATATTTTGAGACGTGAACACATGTTGAAGGCTCATGGCACAAGTAGTGTCACCCTAAATGCGGTGAGCAGATTAGGTGAGAGGGACTAGACTCACGACAAAGTTTGTGGTTTGAACTTCAAGAAAGACGCAATGGGGGCGCCTACGAAAAGGCACATGTCACAGAGAAGGCATAGTGAAATACTGATCAAGAAGGAGCATGTGTCATTGTCCCAAATGGAGAAGATTGTTGAGTCAAGTTTTCTTGTCGAAATATCTTACCTCGGATAATGGCGAGAAGAGATGCGGTTTATATTGAATTATTGAACCATTACTTACATATCTATGTTTTTGAGTCACAATGAGATATAAACTCGCAAAAATTCAGCATTGATAATAAACTCTTTGCGGACACTCACATGGCTCCACTTACTTTTGACTCATTAATGTATGTGATGCCTGTCCGTTATCAGCGTCATTTGGGCAGGCAGGCCATGAATAGGAGAGGAGTAAGGGGGTTGATTTAGATGAAATATGTACAGTCGAGATAGGTGTGGAATTCAGATCTATTTGCTGGTACCAAAGCTACAGTCAAGATACAAGAACTGTCTGAATTACAGAAATTTCCAGATTAGTAAATGAACATGGGTTACAGCTTCTTCCTGTGGTGGGATAATTGTAGGAAGTCCAACTGTTTGGGGTGTTGCCTAACGATCCATTTCCGTTTAGGTAAATTGGAGGTGCGAGTGAGTTGATCTTCAAGGGAGCTTCTTCAGTCGGCAGAAGAGATGCTTTTTCATGTTGAAATGAAGCGAAGGAGCAAAGCACTGTCAGTAGTTGCTTCATCCCACTCCAATCCGTCCCACCATTCTTTGTTACCGTACACAGTCGGCAAGCATGAGGTGCTGCTGCCATTGATCTTCAAGGAAGCTTCTTCAGATTCGGACAATCAATGACAGCTATCTTTCGTAGGGAAGGGAAAGCTAGTGCTTGTCTGGAGAAGTTCCTCAATTTTGGAAGATCTCGGATAGAAAGAGCTTTAAGACTAGGAAACTCTGTCAATGACCTCCTCCATTCCCCTGCAGTAGAACAGGTAGAGCACCTCCAGCCTGGGGAGGTGCAAAACCCAGGACACATTTTTCAGCATATGGCAGTACTAGATTTCTACGAACCAGAGGTTCTGTAAGCTGACCAGGTTGGGGAGGTCAACCAGAGACAGCTCCTTGAGGCTTGGCAGCCACCTCTGCCCGGCGTCCTTGCCGATGATCAAGTTTCTCAAGTTATAACAATTGTCGATGGTGAGTTTCCTGAGAATCTCACCGTCCCTTGGAGCTGAAATCAGCTCTATGTGAAGCACATCCTGGCAGTCAGTGAAGTGCAAGTACTTCACACATTTTAGTAAGCCCTTCATGTTGGAAAGCTGCTTCAGACTAGCCAAATCTGTTACTATGATCCCAAGCGTGACGAGACTTTTCAGTCCTTCCAAGTCCTCGAAACAAACGTCGTTATGTCCATCAGAGTCTTGCACCCCCCAGAATCTGTAGCTGGAACACAAATTTAGTACTTGCAGTTGCGAAAGTCCGGCAATAGCCTCGGATGGTATCCTGATTAGGAAATAGGTTTGCTGTAAGTCAAGGTGTCCTAAGTTTGAAAGGGGACCTATTTCCTCAGGCAATCTACTGATCTTATTTCCCGATGGATCAAGATGGCGCAGCTCAGCCAGCTGACTGATACATACCGGAATCTCCCTCAGACCGGTGAAGGACAAATCCAGGATTCTCATAACAGGCATATGCGAAAAGAAACCATTATGCAGCCTGTTGTTCCATTGCAGAAGTAAAGTTGACATATTCGGGCAAGTGGGTACCTCGGAGAGCTCTGTGATGCCGTTGCCCAACAAAGAAATTCGAACGGCGTCTTTCCACACGTCGGCCTTCGGTGCTGAAGTCAGCCCTGCGCTTGCTTGCACAATGTGCTTCGTACTGAGCATCTTACAGTCAGACGCCAGCCACAAAGCGATTGTGTCATGCATCTTCACTTAGCTCTTCTCTTCGCCGGGTTCCAGTAAGCACGCGGTGATAAGGGAGCCGATAACTGCATGTCCAAGACCGTACGAGCTGTCTAGAATGATGCCTTCCCCGATCCAGTAGTCTATGAGGTGCTCCTTGTCAATGGAGTAGTCATCAGGGAATAAGGTGCAGTACAAGAAGCATTTCCCGTGCTCTTCGTGTTACATGATAATAAATGAGTATGATTATTATCTTTGATAAAATCCATAGATAATGAATTAGGAAGCTCATTAAATATCTTTGTATCTCATATCGAGTAGGAAAGGATATTTTAATTAGCTTATATATAGTTACTTAATTGGACTATGTTAAAAGGAATGTGAGGGAGTAGCAGGGAACCACACGCGCGCAACACCGCCGGGCGCGTGCGAGGTGACGGCGAGGGCTGGGCCTATTCTTTTTACGGATCGGCCTGTTTTATTTTTGTTACAGCCCACTACTCAGTCTGCTTCCATTTTTGCTCAGATGGAGAAGTGGAGACCAGCGGTTCTGACGGTTCCGGCAGTTCCAGGGAGTTGCGCCCCTGTGCGTGGAGTGATGGGCAGTGCATGCGCAGGCCACCTGTCCCTCACTTCTGCAACTGCAACAGCTGCCCGAGGAGGTCCCTGCTATAAATAGAGGAGTCCTCCTCATTTGTTCAGTACACCGAAATCCTACTCTCCTTCTCTCTACTGTAGTGCAGAAACGATTTCTGCTGTTAACTACAGTGTTCTTCTCCTGCCTCACAAATCAGTAGATCAGCTACAATCAGAAGCTTTCGTGGCGTTCTTATCTGGCAATGCAAGGCGGAATGACTGGTTACCGTCTTATCCTGGGAGGATCCAGCAAGCATCCCGGTCTGCACCTTGGCAGGGCTGATTTCCTCTAAGGCTAACTACCTACGGTAGTGATTCGGTAAAAGAAGCAACATGCTTCGCTCTCTGACTCTTTTCAATATTTTATTAATTTATGCAGTTAATCGAACCAGCATGATAGTACACTTATTTCCAACACTTCGTTATCCAGATTGTCATAGCTGAATTTCAAAAGGGTGAAGACGCCTTCCATGCCTCGAAGCTCCGACGGTGATTTGGCTATTACATCAGCCGCGTGCTTCCATTCCTCCTCCGTCTCTTTGTTGCTCATCGCTCTCCCCATGGTGATCAAAGCCAAAGGCAATCCTCTGCACTTACTCAGAATGGCCTCAGCATAAGGTTTCACGGACTGGTTATGCAAGATTTTCGATCCAAGAGCCTTGCTACAAAACAGTTGCCATGATTCCTTGTCATTCAAGAATTCAATTCAAGCTTCAGCTTCGGATGAGCGTCCATGTCACTGCACACGTCCATCGACCGGGTAGTGAATATGACTTTGCTTCTATTTTTACCGTTGGGGAGAGGTATGCCAATCTACGCAATGTCTACGGCTTCCCAAACATCGTCCAACAGCAGCAGGAACTTCTTTCTCATCAGAATTCTATGTATTTTCGAAGCTCGCTGTTGCTGGTTCTCAGCTTCTTCCCAAGGTAAACCCAACCTTGCCGCAACAGCTTGTTGAAATCTGTCAGCAACAAAATCTCTCGAGATCAGCACCCAGATCACAACATCATAGTTATGGGTTTTGGTCAGAAACTGGTTGTTGATATTCTTCAAGAGCGTCGTCTTGCCCAGGCCGCCCATCCCATATATGGCTATGATCCAGGCTCCATCTTCAAGACATTGCTGAACTCTCTGCCTGATCAGCTCCTGACCCATAATCGGTCTTGTGGGTATCATTTCAACAGCCGGAGGAACATAGCCGCCAGTCACATTCACGATGGATTCTCCCTCATCCTTCATATTCTTGATATCAGTCACCAGCTTATCAACTTTCTTGCTGAGTTTACATCGACCTCCGCCGCAACTGCTCCACCCGTATACCGCAAGACGATCCACCACCAGGTTAACTTCAACTTCAACAGCATCCACAGCTTCCAGCCAGCCGTTGACTTCATTCGTCCGCCTGAAGCCATCCAGCTCCGCTTGGTCAACTCTCGCCTTCAAGTCATCTTTAACTTCCCTCAACCTCTTCATCTCAGATGTGAGAGCATCTACTCTTTCGTTCAAATTCACAATGCTCCTAACCTGTGCTGAAATGGAATATACAATGCGCTCAAGCAAGGTGATGACAGGTGTGATGACATCCATGGTAAACATGATGACTTAATGATAACAGGCCTTGATTGTGCGCCGAGCAAGATGAACGGAAAATGGAATAAGCTATCCCGCCCATCTCAGCACAGTTGGTGTCAGAAAACAGAAGAAGACTACACCACAGCATATGACCACTGCTAGTTTTTAACTAATAATCAAAGCAAAATCAGAGAGGCGCCATGTTACATCAACAGCAGAGTATGAACTATTTTCTTTGTAGCAGCCAAAGAAGAAGTGTCAAGAGTTGACGTTGACTATTTTTTGTTATGGTTTTTTCTCTCTGGTTTCCTGATAGACAAAAATGTAATACTTAAGTACAATAAACTCCCTTCTCTTTTATTAATCACAACCTAAGAGCTGAACTTTTCTCCCCATTGTTTTAAGGGATAAAACTCAAAAGGGGCTCTCAACTATCACCGCTTACCCAATTGCGGTTAGAACTATCACGATTTTCAAAAAGGGTGCGATGAAAAAAAAATTGACTTATTTTCTAAAATAAAATTTACCATTACATTCCTTACCTAATATAATTATAAGACTTAGATTTGTGTGCAAAAATTACGTCGTTTGGTTATCAAAATAAATTATATCGTTTTGCGCAAATAAAGAAAACGACATCTTTTGATAACCAAATGACGTAATTTTCGCACACAAATTTAAATCTTATACTAATATTATGTTTGGAATGTAATGGTAAATTTTAATTTAGAAAATCAGTCTAATTTTTTTTTCATCGCACTTTTTTTGAAAATCATGGTAGTTCTGACCGCAATTGGGTAAGCGGTGGTAGTTCAAAGCCCCTTTTGGATTTTTCCCCTTGTTTTAAAATGTGTTCGGTACCCGAATAGACGGGGATGTTCCAAAAGTAAGTGGAATGGTGATTTTAAATTATATATTTATATTTTTTGTTTACAGGGCATATAGGTTACAAATCACATCGGCTAAAATAATGTTGTTTTATATATTTTTTTTTAAAGTTTTTGGGTTTCTGAATTTTAGAAGAAATTGATCAACAAAGAATTGGTTTGTGGCTAAAGGTGTTGTCTAACAATCTAAGGTTCTGGGTTCGAGGATTGTGCGGTTTCTGGGAATTGTGAAAAAAAAATAGAAATTCTCATTTAGGGATTTTTGAGTTTTAAATTTTAAAATTTATATTACTTTTAGGATTTTTTAAAAACTTCTCAAAAACGACATTGTTTCATTTCTAAAACCCTAAAAAACACTAAAAAAATAAAACTCACAAACTCTAAAACACTTAAAAAAAAAAAGACAACGGCCTAAATCCCCTAAGCACAATTCAAAATGGTGTCAATTTTGACCGCTTGGCTATTAATTACCAAAATGAAATTAATAGATGATCGATCTTCTAAAAACTAATCAGAAAATTAATCAACTCATGCGAAGATGTTTAGGATTTTTTAAAAACTTCTCAAAAACGACATTGTTTCATTTCTAACCCCTAAAAAACACTAAAATAATAAAACTTACAAACTCTAAAACACTAAAAAAAAAAGACAACGGCCTAAAACCCCTAAGCACAATTCAAAATGGTGTCAATTTTGGCCGCTTGGCTATTAATTATCAAAATGAAATTAATAGATGATCGATCTTCTAAAAACTAATCAGAAAATTAATCAACTCATGCGAAGATGTTTAGAACAGCGACTTCCCACCCTCTTAAATCAAGATTAATTTTTTTTTTTTAATATCAATTCAACATCTTAAATGCACGTCAATAAAACAAACAGTTATTTTGGCTTTATGATAATTTTTCTACGCAGTAGAAGCAAACTGGTCTTTTCCTTCTCTTAGTTTATCAAGTCAATTAATATTGTCACACGGCCGCTAGCTGGCAGACTTTGTGGAGTGATTATTAGGTGGACATAGTACATCAAGTGTCTGTGAACACCGCTAATAATGAAGCGTCACGTGTCGTGTTGAAAGGTCAAAGCAACACGTGGCATTTTGTTATTGATTTTGAAATATTTTTTATTTTTCAACACGCACGTTTCTACTGAGGTAAGCTGTTTCCAAGAAGCCAATGGAGAAGGGGAAGTGGGTAGATTGTTCCAAGCAGGAGCGTTTGTGTGCTTCGCTGGTATGGTTTGCGTTTTTAGCTATTCCTATATTATTTGCATCATTTCTGGGTAAATGATAGAGAGCTTAAAATGTTGAGATCCAGTACACGTGATCAAAGATTTATAAAACATAAACTGACTAGTTTCCTGAGTAGTTCAAGGTGGTCGGCGCTAAAAGGAAAAACATCATGTTTGACAACATGGTCACTATACAATGCCAAATGAGGAAAGCATCTTCGAAGCTCTCAATCTTTGCAAACCCACCGACAACACTAGTGACTGTTATCACATGCAGATGTAAACCCCTTCTGGGAAGCTCGCCCAACAAAGCTTTATCCTCCTCCGTGCAACCCCTCAATATTATTAGCTATCTCCTTTAAGATTGTGTTGTAGGAGACAACTACATCAGGGGAGTTTTTAAAAGATCTCATCTCATCTAAAAGCTGAAATCCTTTGCGCATGCAGCTGACCATTCTTTGCGCATGGATCAATTAACACATTGTAAGCATTAATGATGTTGAGTACCGAACCCTCATCTGTTGTTACCTGCCTTACATGTTCTATCATTTCTGTATCTCCAAGCTTGCTAAACATACCGATGAGTGAATGTGTAAGTAACAGAAGAAGGTTTGATACCTCCCTTCAACACCATTCCAATGGATTCTAAAAGAGCTGCTTGTATCTCCAGGGGTATTTTTTTGAAGTACTTCTCATGACCTTTAATGCTTAATTCCCACGACCTTTCCATTTCGCAATAACCATCAACAAACTGCACTGACTGCTACTGAATCTAGCGAGTGACAACTAGTGGCGGATGCATGTAGGTTTGAGTAGGGTCAGATGACTCCGCTCAAAAAAATATTTTTATCTATATTTATATGTTATTTTATGTTATGAAGTTCAAGAATGGTTAGAATAACTTTTTAAAATGCAAAATGATCCCTCTAAAATTAAAAAATACAATTAATATACTCATTCTATATGATTATTTTATATTTGACATCTTCCAATATTTTTTCTGGATCCGCCCTGTAGACAACCACATATTTTTAATAAAATGGAAGTGACCGCTTCTTTCAGATGAGACATCTTGTATACAGAATCAAGCACCACTGTAAATGAAACAAAAATCAGGAAGGATTTCAAGGTTTCTCACGCCAGTCAGCACTTTCCGTGCACTTCCAATGCTGCATTTTCGACAATAGTAATCTATGAACAAGCTAAAAGTGATGCACTAAAATCAATATTCTGACACATATCCTCAATTAACCCCATTTAATATCTGTCTGCTCCAAAGCCAATAATGAAGCCATAGGAAGATTTATACAGCCTTGGTTGAAAATAGGTTGAATTGTTTCAACTGATGCGTAATTTTCAAATCTTCTTCAATCCTTTTCTCCCTTCTATCCATAGAGGTTTTATCACACTTCTATCCATATGGGTCTCAAAAAAGGCTTCAAGCAACTCCTGACCCTCAGAATTTGTCGAAAAATCAAATCCACTGCTCTATAGTTCATTATCCCAGAAACAAATATATGTATCATAGTACATATGGTACAAATGGATCGAATGGCCGGATCCTTCAAAATTCTCCAACCACCTGAAAAAATAAGGCACGAGCTAAGGATCCTTGCTCTCCCAAAACAACACATTCAGCATATGTAGAACATCACACGACAAAGCAATCAGCCACTGAATGTGATATTTTCATCAATTTCTCTTCTTCATTTAGGGACAACACAAAGCAAGTACTCTGTTTCTATCAGCCTGAGAACAAAACGACAGTGTTTCTATTCAAGACGGGAGATTTGAAGAAGGAGCAAGGCGACATCGTTTCAGATGAAGCCCAAGAATTCAAACGGGATGCAAGGCAACGTAGTTCATGATCAAAGATCCTTCGCGCCTTTGATTCAATTAGGTCAAAAGGACAGCGTTCTGAACTTTAATTAGGCTATAACTCTTGCTCTGTTCTCTACTATATATATCTTTCTTCCTGTATTGATTCAGTTGATATGGCTTGATCAATAAAGAAAGGTTCTATTTAGCTTCGTTTCTCTCTCCAAAAATCGAAGAACCCTAGCTTCCTTTCATGGTATCAGAGTAAGAAAAGTGAGAATTCATGCAATTCTGGTAAATTTCAGTCCAGTTTCTTCGGTAGACTTGATTTTGCAGTATCAAGTCTTCGAATTATTAGTAATTTCCTGAGATTTGATCGTTTTATGCTTCATCGCACTGTGATCTTCTTGATCATCTTGAGAATCGTTGATCTGTTTCTTCAATAAACATGTCAAACATATCTGAAAGTCATGATGTGCCTACTAGTGAAAATCCTCAAGTTTTCCCAAATTCAGGTATTGATCCTTCTAATTCTCAACTTGGCTCAATACATGCTTACTATATCAAACCTTGTGAGTATTCTGGCATGAAAATCATTCTTATTATACTGTCTGGAATTGAAAATTTCGAGCAGTGAAAAAAAGTATGATAGTAGCTCTATCTACTCAAAGCAAGTTGAGATTTGTTTATGCAACTATTGAAATACCTAGGAGGAATTCAGACTTGAGGCTAGATTATACTAGCACTAATTGTTGGGGATCGCATACACAAATGTAGGAAGGATTTACCGAACCACGCGGCATAAGCCCGGATCCGAAATACCCAGTGATTACTATAATCAGTTTCAATCCGGAATTAACAGACACAAGTCTGGATCCGGATCGAAACACCCAGAAGGAGGGGATTAGGTTTACCTCAATACGAACGCGTCATGTGCCGCGTCTCTACCGGTATCCACACACGGGTGGTGGATACCGCGCCCTCTGGAGTACTAGCTCCCGGATGACCCTCCTCGCGCCTCTGTC